>CATIWO010111238.1:0-10106 GCA_949673435.1 Macaranga tanarius | reverse complement strand
GGGCTTGAAAATTTCAAACCCAATTCCAAATTGTAGACTCTGTAGCTTTATTTATTCGATTCGATGGTTGCTTGCTTTTGCTCCTTCGTCTTGGTATTGGGTTGTTTACACTCCTTTCCCACCGTCTTCTTTCTTGCTTTGCTTTTGCTGCTGCAGTCTACTTGCAACGAGGAGGTTGTTAAATTTCACTTCTTTTGATTTGATTAACGTTGTAATTCATTAGTGGCTGAAAGTTATGGAGATAAAGGAGTTGTCTTTTGCGGCTGATAGCCCTCCTCTTTCTGTTTTCTCCGCCGCCAAGGTCGCCGCCGTCAATCTCCCTCCTCCTACTGTTCTTAAAGACTCTTCTTCTGTTCCCACTTTCGTCTTCTCTGATGGGTACTTTCCGATCTCTCTCTATTCTTTAAGTTTTTTTATTTATTGGATGTTAGCTCTTTTGTTTCTTGCTGTTTTTTTTTTATATGTTTGATTTGTGTTTTAGGACTAAATTGAGAGGTACATTGGTACTTCTTCGGTATATTGGTCGGGTTGCTAGTCTTCCTAATTTCTATGGCCAGGATGATGCATGCAAATCTTGCCAGGTGACCCCATTTTTTCTCATTTTCATAAAGTTTGAGCCTTTTTGTTTTCTCTACAAGTTCAATTTTGTTGTATCTTGACAAGGTTTTTTTTTAAAAAATAAATAAATAAATTTGCAGATTGATGAGTGGCTGGATTATTCTAGTATACTTTCATCAGGGTCTGAATTTGAGAATGCATGTACCTACATTGATAATTTCTTGGAGAAGCGTACTTTTCTTGTTGGATATTCTTTATCAATTGCAGACATAGCTATTTGGTCTGGTCTAGCAGGTATTTGCTTGCTTCCTTCAACCATTTCCTGTTATTTATTTTGTTCAGTACCTATTGCCGTTGAAGCTTAACGAATTTCCAACATTTTCCATGATTACGTATACTTTTGGTTTAGCTTTTGGAATTGACGAGTAAAGATGCTACTGCTGTATAATGAATTCATATAGATGATTGATTACATTTCTCCATAGAAAATTAAAATAAAGACTGAGTTTTTATTGTTGTTTAGTGGCAATGGTAGTATTGTGTGATGTGAGAATCTGTTCCCAGTTGGTACTGTAAAGCATTGGGTTTTGTTTGCTTACTTGATTCTTTAAAGGTATGCATAACAGTCTATGCTTTGTAGGTGCTGGGCAGAGATGGGAAAGTTTGAGAAAGTCGAAGAAATACCCAAATCTAGTACGCTGGTTCAACTCAATATCCTCTGAGTATAGTGAGTTGAATGAAGTCACGTCAACATATGTTGGCAGAAGAGGTGCGGGAAAACCTGTGACAGCTAAACCAAAAGAACAACAGGTTGTCAATGGAGATATCTCTGAAAAGGGAAAAGCGACTAGCAAAACAACTGAAGTTGATCTTCCAGATGCTGAAATTGGGAAGGTGTGCCTGCGATTTGCTCCGGAGCCTAGCGGTTACCTTCACATTGGGCATGCAAAAGCAGCATTATTGAACCAGTATTTTGCTGAACGATACCAAGGTGAGCTGATTCTTCGCTTTGATGATACAAATCCAGCAAAAGAAAGCAGTGAATTTGTGGAGAATCTTATGAAAGATGTTGAGACACTGGGTGTTAAATATAAAAAAGTCACGCACACATCAGATTACTTTGATGAGCTGATGAGAAAAGCTGAGGAGTTGATCAGGCAGCGTAAAGCTTATGTTGACGATACGCCACGTGAGCAAATGCAGAAAGAAAGGATGGATGGCATTGAATCAAAATGTAGGAACAACAGTGTGGAGGAGAATCTCAAACTGTGGAAGGAAATGATTGTAGGATCAGACAGGGGTTTGCAATGCTGTCTTCGTGGAAAGTTAGACATGCAGGATCCAAACAAATCTCTTCGAGATCCAGTTTATTATCGGTGCAATCCTGTTCCTCACCATAGGATTGGGTCCAAATATAATATATATCCGACATATGATTTTGCTTGTCCCTATGTTGATGCTTTAGAAGGTATAACACATGCACTTCGATCAAGTGAATACCATGATCGAAATGCTCAATATTACAGGATTCAAGAGGATTTGGGAGTGAGAAAGGTCCATATTTATGAATTTAGCCGGTTGAATATGGTTTATACACTTCTTAGTAAGCGTAATCTTCGGTGGTTTGCTGAAAATGGAAAGGTTGATGGATGGGATGATCCTCGATTTCCAACTGTCCAAGGAATTGTACGCCGAGGTTTGAAAATTGAGGCTCTAGTACAATTTATTCTTGAACAGGTAAGATAATGTATCCTTGTTTTCATGCCTTCCCGTTGTGATGCATTTAACACACCATGCAAAATGCTTTCTGCTATTATCCTGGAAAGCTAGTTTTAGTTTAACAATATTATATTCAAATGCTAAAAAATCTGCCTCATGAGTTCTTACTCCTGAGCATGGCAGTTTACGTTATTGGATTGCTTCATTTTTTCACTATATCAAAGTTCCTTGTTGGATTGTTGTATCATGTGTCTAGACTGATTATATAATAGCTTAGGAAAGCAATTTTGGATTCATCACCTTTCTGTATGTGCTCAGTTTATTTGCTATTTGCTTCATCTGTCTGCAATTGTATGCTTTCAGATTTATGCTAGTTTAATTTATGAGATAGGCCTCTCTGTTTCTGAAGTTAATTTCTTTGTCCATATTCTTTCAGGGAGCGTCCAAAAATCTCAATCTGATGGAATGGGACAAACTTTGGACAATTAATAAGAAAATCATAGATCCTGTTTGTCCCAGACACACTGCTGTTATTGATGAAAATCGTGTGCTGTTGACCTTGACTGATGGTCCTGAGAATCCTTTCGTTCGCATCATACCAAGACACAAGAAATATGAGGGTGCTGGAGAGAAGGCTACAACATACACAAAGAGGATATGGTTAGACTATGATGATGCGGTGAGCATTGAAAGGGAGGAAAATAAGGAAGTAACCTTAATGGATTGGGGGAATGCTATAGTGAAAGAAATTGTGAAGGATGAGAGTGGAAAAGTTACAGAGTTAATTGGGGTTTTGCATCTTGAAGGATCCGTCAAGACGACAAAGTTGAAGCTCACCTGGTTACCAGAGACAAGTGAATTAGTTAACGTCTCACTTGTGGAGTTTGACTATCTTATATCAAAGAAAAAGGTAATTTTTTGCCTATGGGAACCTTCTATTTTGCATTCTTAAGCTGTATGTTAATGTGAAAATTGCTTGTGTTGAAGCTTAATTGTGGAATTTGGTTTGCTATTCAAGTACATATGAATATGCACGACTCATGTTTTATGTCCATGCAAGGTTCATTCTGACAGTGGCCTGGCATATTTAATAACTGCTGACCATGATTCTCATGGTTGATTTTGCCTCATCTTTCTGTTGTTCTACCTGCTTTTGTACTGGCTTTTGATTTTCTTTAAGCACTTGGAGATGGGAAATGTTCTTCCCCTGCTTTCAAATATGATAAGTTGATGCTTTTCTGAAAAATAGCTAACACAGATTATACTGTGATCCTAGGCTCAAGACTTGCCATCTGAATTTCTACCTTTTTAAGTTGTTGATGTTGATTTGAAGTATTTATCTTTTGTTGATAGAATTACATTGTGGGTTGTTGCTTGTAACTGTTATCGATGCAGCTGGAAGAAGGAGAGAATTTCCTTGATGTGCTTAACCCATGCACCAAGAGGGAGATTGCAGCACTGGGGGATTCAAACATGCGGAATTTGAAGCGTGGAGAGATACTGCAGCTGGAAAGGAAGGGCTACTTCAGATGTGATGCTCCTTTTGTCAGACCTTCTAAGCCTATAGTTCTATTTGCAATCCCGGATGGCAGGCAGGCAACCTCATCAAAGTAGATCAACTAGACCACTTTCAGGTTCTGAGAACAAGTTGAACATGTTTTTGTTGACTATTTGCAAGGAGAATTGAAGTTTTCAGCTCTCTTCCACCAAACTTCAAACAGGCAAAATTTTTATGGAAATTTTTTATGGGGCACGTACATGTTCACAGTTCATAACGTATTATTTTAATGAATTAAATTATGCACTTCAATCATTTAGCTTATTTGTGAGGTTGGATAAGATTAGGGGTTTTTGTTATTATTCACATGGAAAGAGTATAGCAACGTAGAGAAGGCTGAAGTAGTATATTTAGGCAAAAATTCCATGTTCTTGGTGAAACCCATATGTTGCTATTCTATTAAGGTGAGATGCCACTTCAGATTGCTTCCTAAGCTCTCTTTAAGGTGTTATGTTTGTTGCCCTGACATATCCATCCGAAGACCAAATCATTCTTTTCCCTGGAAACTCACTCCACTAAACAGTGATAGTGACCCCAAGTAATAATATTCGAGCCGAGATTTTCTGTACTGAGCTTTTCAGCCTCTCTAATTTATGTCTAGATTTTCCAAAGGTGGTGATGTGTGTATTTTATATTTGCCTTTGATATAAGGTCCTAATCATGCCAAGATGACATTTTGGCCTCACAATTACGGTGACATCTCACCCTAATCTTTTGTTTTTTTAAGGCTAATTCAATAACGTGTAGTGACTTTTCAATTGATAATAAATTTGAGAAAAGATTCCTTGTTGATATGCATTGATTGGCCCTCTAATTAAATTTTACACAAATCCTAATCCAACCTGTCCTTCACATGAAGCATTTCTCATTTTTTTAAAATGGGAACCTTTCACTTTCAATTGAAGCTATAGAAAAATATGATAGGACCATGCCCTCTTTCTGGCTTTACAGAATTTAATGCTGGGTTAAGGGTCGAAGGGGAAAACAACAAATTAAAGGTAAAGAATCACATCATGTCCTCAAAAAGATATTCTTTAGGGCTCCCTTAATTTAATCATGATTACTGGGATTTAAGAAATTATTTAAGCCATCCATCACGTCTACCCTAAACTTGATTACTCATCTTGACTTTTCTTGGGCAGTGAGGTTAATAACCTTTGTTTTATATCCCCCATAATAGTGAAGTATGGCTGAAGCTATTACAAAACTATTTTTTTTTTTTTTTTGAAACATTACAAAACTATAATTTAAGAACATGTAAACAGAAGAAATCTTCAACTTCATGGGTCCATAAAAACCATTAACTTCCACCTCTCATATACACATGTATGTAGTGTGTGTATACATATATATATCTTCCTCACATACAAAAGGTGGCTATTATTCTAGCTAACAAGTCAACTTGCAAAAGGGTGAACCAAATAATGGTGTTATCATGCCAATTCATGCATTTTTGGTTAAGGGATTGAGAACTCGCCAACCTATGTCTAGACACACTATGCTCAAAAAAGTCACCCTTTTACATTTTCTTGATTTCATACGACGCCAAAAATGTATTAAAAAATGGATTTTTTTTGGCACTTGAAAAGGATTTATTTGATCAATTTCCCTTAATGTGACGAATTCTAAAGAAAAAGAACAGAACAAAACATCTAAAACAGATCATACAAGTTGAGAGCAAGAAATGTTGATTTTTCATTTTCCAAAGACAATGAGTAACAAATTCAAGTATTCAAAGCACAAGAATTCCCATAAATTGTTACAACAATAGCAACAACATATTTAAATCAAACACAAAGATATGAAGTTAAAAACAAAAAAACAAAAGGGAGTCGTGTTAATGTTTACTTCTTGGGCGCCAACCTAGACTTGATCTTTTCAACCTCTTTAGTACCCACTTGGAAGGCCTTAGTCAAGACACGATCTGGAACTGGCGGTGTAGCAGCAAACAATGCGGCAGCAATAGCTTGAGTTCCCGGCAGCTGGCTGTTGAAGGCTGCTATCACAGCTGCTGCTTCTTTACCATTGTTTTGCTGGAAGTGTACCAACCCTTTTGGGAACACAAATGTCTCACCTTTGCTGATAGTCTTTGAGATCAACACATTAGCAGTTGTAATGAACCCAACATCAAGTTGACCCTCGAGGACAAAGACCATCTCGGTGGCGCGTGGGTGAGTGTGGGGAGGATTTAGGCCGCCGGGAGCATAGTCAATGCGAGACATAGAGACTCCTAAGGTGTTGAGGCCTGGAATTTTTTGAACATTTGCTGCTGTGACAAGAGAGCCTAAGGTGTTGTTGGTGAGTCCTGGCTTGGCTAGTCCACTAAAGAAGAAATCATCTGCTGTTATGTTTTCTTTGCAGACAAAGCCATTAACTTTCACACCTGCTCATGATTTAAGACAAAACACAAATCAGCCCATAATGAAAGAAAATAAGCATTTCACATCAGTAGTTCAATGGTCCAGTGTCTGGACACAGTACTATAAGTGTTCCAATAAAGTAAAGAGAGCAGAAATGGGATCACCAGAAGTAAGATCAGCAACACAAACATCTTGGAGCAAGTCAGGATCAGCAGAAACTATGCCCAACACAACACCAAAGATCAAAGCAAAAAGAGTCACCATAGCTGCCATGGCTGCTAAGATATTATTGTTATTATTACTATGGTAGTTTGGAGATGAATGAATAGGAGAAAAAGTTGTATTTATAGGTAACAGCTAGCAGCTAGACATAGAGAATATATATATGTTTTTTTTTAAAAAAAGATTGTTGTTACTTGCTTGTTGGTGTTAATGTTAAAGCACGAAACTTCCCTTCTTGGACCAAAAGGAAAGTCATGATTCTTACCATCATATTATATGTCTCTTCTGCCCTTTCTAACATAGCAAATAATGGACCCTTGACCTAAACACCACCCTCTCTGTGCATTTACTTTTACATTTTTTAAAAATAATTATCCATTTTTATGTTCTTGGAGTTGAAGTGTTGAACTGGTCGTCTCGGTATGCACAGCACTGCTCATGCCCCACACGGCCTTGTGAATATTACTTTCATTTCACAACTAAAAATTTTAATGCATTGACCCCAAGAGTAAATCTGCTTAGCTCCATCGGTTTCCATTATTTTGGTTTAGGATTAAACAATATCACCATCATTAATCTTAATGCAATATTTACTTTTTGGCTGTGGAAAAATACAGAATGAATCTGTCTCACTAATAATTTTCAATTTTGGAGCATTAGAGTTATCTTCAAATCATGAGTGTTTTTTTCTTTTAAAAAAAAAGTCAAATAAGGCTGGCATTTCTTAATTCTCCTTTAATCTTATTTGCAATTATATTCAAATTTCATGTTAGTGTTAAGCAACTTCTGTTTTTCCACAAATTATATCCTGCATCAACTCAGGTAATAGATTATATATCCGACTGAAACATGCTTCAATATAATTAATGCTAATGTGGAGCTTATAATAATAGCTTAGTGTGTTGATGATTAATGTTGAAGAAAATGAAATGGTAACAACCACTTAGTTGACATGCAAAGATGCTAAAGATTACAAGTCACTGTTTGGTGGCGTTTTGTTGCCGGAATGGTACGCGGTGGAATGTTTGCCAAGTGAAGACTCTGCACAATTACATATACACGTCTTCCACCATGAAACCAAATCTACTTTACTCCTTGTAATTTTTATCATTATATTTATGTCTTTCTAAAAAAGGAAAATTATGACAAAAACTTGTATCACAATAGAGAAAAATATACGACAGAAAAGGTTTCTAAACCTCTTCTCATGCATATTATCATAAAATGTCAGCTACATGGGTAACAATCACATAAACAGATGCATATATAAAGTTTCTGATCCAAATCCTGATTCTGTTAAATTTACATTACCTTTTGTGACAATCCAGCCACCCAGGTTCAGATAAAATACATCAGTCCTCTTATTAGAAAGATAACTTACAGGTAGATTACATGTTTCAGAGATAGACACCAACACTGTTCAGCCAATTCCATCCCTCCTCTAGATGCCAGAAGCAAATTTGGGCTTGTAATATGCGAAAACTACATGGTTGCTCAAAATTTAAGAAACTACTTTCTATATTAGCCAGCTGCCACAGCATCAGCCCTTGGACTCGTACTCAAGAGTTGATGTAGCTTAGCTCCAGATCACCATCTTCCGTTGTGTTCCTATCCACAGAGGCAGAATTATTGACTACAGATAACAGATTCTCTGTAGTAACAGCAGAAGCCCTTGGCTCATCGATGTTGTTAAACACAATCTCCTGTTAATCTGATTCATCCTATCTTTCAAGGCGAGTTTAAGGAGCTAGGCTAAGAAGAAGAAGTAAGGAAACTACTTCCGGTAATTCATCTGCAGCCCAGACCTACTACTCCTGTAAGCAAGGTTTGCAAGAAAATTTGTCCACCCTAAGACCCCCTTTCTACTACTATTATAGGGATCACCAGATCACAGTACCTAGCTAGATTCCTAACAGCTCTCCTTTTTGCATAGGAAGAAAACAATTAAATTTACAAACCTTCTTCTGCTGCCTCCCTCATTTGTTTTCTTCTGGTATGCAAATGAGCTTGTACTGCAAACAAATGTAGCACAGTTTTAGACAACAGAACAATTTATATGCAAGATGATGAATGCATGATGATGATGCAAGATGATGAATGCATGATGATGCATGCAAGATGATGATGATGATTAATTGTTATGCCATAGCAATAGTTGGCACACAGCTCAAAAGCTTCTTCTCCTCCAGGAATGTCATGAAGCTCTACAGTAATAGTGCTCAAATCATCAGTATCTGAACATAATCTTTGTAAGAGGCCACAATTCGGAAGAAGTGGAAACTGCATCTAAGTAAAAGCAAAATCAATAAGGATCAAAGTTACACAGGAAGCATGTACATAGAATCAAAGAAGATAACTCGTGAACTCATTCCTTATGAAGAAGATAATTAATGTCGTTGATTCTGATAACAAGGTCACTAGGTACATCTGATATCGCACACCTGCAACGCATTAAGAAATTGGATACAGAGATATAAACTCACATTAAAGTAGAAGTTAATGATAAATAGGTGAGCACAGATACCTGGTAGCCTCTTCTGTATAGAAGGTTGGCCGTGTCCCAAGTTTCATAAACTTATTGGTGACTTTCTTCTCCTTTAACCCAAAGGTGAATAACAACTTTCACTTCAGGGTAGTGGAGCGTATGCACTTACAAGAACTTACCTGAAAAGAAAATTTATAATCACCATCCTATTTAATTCTCTCAATAATCTCAATTAGATAATAAAAATCACAGTCAACTTGTAACTTAATCATGATATTTGACATATAATCACATTGCAAAAGAAATTAAGAAGAAAATGAATAAAGTAAAATTAACATTGCCAATTCCGAAAATCATAGTATAAAAAAAGTTGCAAATTTTATCATCAATAAATGAACAAAAACAAACAAAAGTTCCAAACTTTTGCATAAATTTCTGGTAATAAAAAAAAAAAACAAAACCCACAAATAGTAACAAGTTCCAATTCCTTAAAACAACAACAAGAGTATGCACTGCAATTACACAAAAATAAAAAATTGAACAAAGAAAAACATCATTTCATGGAAAACATCAATTCATGTTTGAGTTGTGAATCAGAATCATATACCACATAAAATGGGGGAAAGTTGGTACTTCTTGTTGCCAAGAACCAGTAAGAAAAGTTGGTATCTCAACACAAGTGAACAGAGAGAGAGATCATTTTCTTGTGCTGCTACAGGTCTTAAACTTCATGTGGCTAAAGTTTTACCTTCCCGATTCTGGTCACTGGTATGTTTGTTAAGTTGCAACTTTTTTCCTTGGTGGACTTGAATTGTCTCCTTAATCTAGCCCCTGGGCAGTCGGGTCTTTATTCAGTTGTTAAAAGCTATAAGCTATTGTTTGTTGGTGTCTAACTATACATGAGAAGAAATTCAGCATGTTTCTTTCAGATTTGTGGCATTGAGGTTGAGGCCCCTGAGAACATGCCAAGGTGTATTGGAAAAATTTTTGGAAAATTTTGTGGCATTGAGGCCCCTGAGAACATGCCAAGGTGTATTAATAATTGCTACAACTTGGAGAATTTTTGGAAAAATTGGCACGCTTCATACAATAAATGGATAGCGAGGTGCAGCTTTTAACTGTTTTATCTCAGCCTCAACCCTGTTTTTCTGTGTGATATAAATACTTTGTGAATCATTTGTACTTCAGGTATATGTATATTCCC
>CATIWO010111158.1:0-18957 GCA_949673435.1 Macaranga tanarius | reverse complement strand
CCACCAGTGAATTGATGAAAAAATATCTTTCTGTTGTATTGTTGGAAGTGTTGTGTAAGAACAGTAAATGGAAAAGGACAGCTTTAGGTGACCAGATAAACATCATTGCCCAGCGCACATCATTCCAGATCTTTCTACCACTTTCCTCCTCTCTTCCAATGGGCGATTTTCTCATTACTTAATATTCCTTCATCCTCCATTATTGAACTCTGCAACTATCTCACTTCTCTTCTCTGTCCTTTCAAGAATCAGTGCTAACGATGGCCTCTGAAGCTGAACCTGAAGCACCTGAGCTGTCTTCTGCTTTTGAAAGACTCTTGAGACACACAGACCTTTCTTTGTTCTTGCCTTTCATCTTAGGCTTCACTACTTCTTCTTCCACTACAACAACAACACCCGTTAACGCACACAACCCAGATCAGGAAACTGCTGCTGCTGCTTCTTCCCCACGTGAAAGAATTATCCTTATCAACCCTTTCACTCAAGGCATGGTGGTCATCGAAGGTTCTGCTAACGTAGACTCTCTTCTTAGAGAATTAGCTTCCAAGAATGGCCACCCACCTGCCTCTAAAGCTTCAATTGAGGCCTTGCCTAGTGTGGATGTTGGTGATCGTGATGGTGATGGTGATGGTGAGTGTGCTATCTGTTTAGAGGAGTGGGGTGATGGAGTTGTGGTGGTCAAGGAGATGCCTTGTAAGCACAGGTTTCATGCTAATTGTATAGAGAAGTGGTTGGGGATTCATGGGTCGTGCCCTGTTTGTAGGTATAAGATGCCTGTTGATGATCAGGACTTGGGGAAGAAGAGAGATCAAGAAGAAGAAGGAACAGATAGGAGAAGTGTTCAAAGAGAGATTTGGGTTAGCTTCTCATTCAGTAGTAGTAATAATAGGAGAAATGAGGATTCTAATCAATCTCCTTCAAGTGATTTTAGTGATGTCAATACCTCTAGTCCAAATCTTGATCAAGAAATTGATGGGTAGATAATAATTTGTGTGAAACTTCAATTTTTTTTAATGTTCTTTCTTGTTTTCTTAAACAGCTTGTACATAAAATAATTGTTTTCTTGAGTTTGCTTAAGATAATATATCAGTTACAATACTTTTGTCTTCATTTCTTGCATTTGCGCACAACAAGTTATACACACAGCAGGAGTGCTTTTGTATAAACAAAGTGATGGAATCCAAATTAAAAGCCATAATGAATCCATGATGATCAAGAAGCCTGGATTAATCTACCAAATCTTGGGCTTAGATTGTGTTGTGTTGTGTGCACTTCAAGAGGCTTGAAACAGTCCAGAGTAAGTTAACATTGAATTAATCGCAGCAACTATGATTCCAATAAGCAAGTATTAATGTAGTATTTAGTATACTTGAATGCTAATTTTGTCTGCTACTGCTGTCTTGGAGTATTAAATACAGAAGTATTATCCCTTTCACTTAGAATTTTGATACCTTGATATCTTCCCAGCATTAACAAGGTCGCCATTGGATTTGTGCCTGGTGATTCCGAGAATGTTGATCCATCTATTACCCTTAAACCCTTTATTCCATAGACTTTGTAATCATTGTCTACAACTGATCCAACGGTACAACCCCCATGGTAGTGATAATAAGTCCTCACATTCTTCTTGCAGAAATCTCTCAGTTCATGAGGACTGGATATCAAATTATTCTGAGGTTCAGTTCTCAGGAACAGAGAAACAGACTTTGATCTTGATACCCTTTGCAGCAATTGAGCCATCTCAGTGCAATCGTCCAAGTCTTGTTCCTTTGATAGATAGTTGAATTTAACCGAAGGGTTTTGCCTAGGGTCCGTGTTGTCCAATTTCAGCCTCCCTTTAGATTCTGGAAATGCAAGCTTGATTGCTATCGGCATCCTTGTTGCATTGAAGCTTATAGGCAATATTCCGCCTTCTACTATGAATTTGAAGTCTTTTGCAATGCCTGCGACTTGAGGGGTATCTGGCAGTCGATATTCGGCCTCTGTGTCTGCTAAAATGGCAATGGCAGGGTTATCTTGCATCTTTCTGCCAACCCCTTCCAGGTCCAACACAAGTGGAATACTGAAACTCTTTAGATGCTTTTCTGGTCCGATGCCGCTTAGCAACAGGATTTGGGGACTGCCCAGTGCTCCTGCTGACAAAATAACATCCCCCCTGAAACTTGAATTCTTTGATTGACTGAGGTAAGCTTCGTAAATTTGATCTGTGCTGCCATTGCTCATAATGAACCTAATGCCGTGAGCTATTGTCTCATTTTCTGTACCTGCATCATTGGAAGAGAACATACAAGCATTTAAGAGGTTGATTATCTAAGAATCTGCAAGTGCTCTACGAGAATTTGCTCTAACAGATATCTTTGCTAACCATTATTATGAAAAATGATGTTATTCACAGTCGCGTTTAAAAGCACTGTGATGTTCTCTGGATTTCCTGCTCCCAGAAGATCAGCTGAGGTGTGCCTTACTCCAAATTCATCATAAATAGTCCCACCAATCTTTGTTCCCTCAATATGTTCCCAGCTAAACCCATTGTAAGGAAGAAAACCTGATTCAAGCAGACCAAATTCAACAACAGATTGCCAAATGGTTAGCTCAGGTTTAAAAACAATTTTGGACTCAACCCACTCATAAGCTTCTTTCACCAGCTCTTCATCCCAGCCAACTCTTTTTACAAAATCAGCACTAGCTCTACTATAGAATGCCCCATTTATAGCTGATGATCCTCCAAGCACTCGCCCTCTATGATTCAGAACACCATCTTTTGAAATGAAACTTTGAGCCACGGATGCATACTCATCAGTTTGGAGCAATGCGAAGCCATAGTACATCTTACTCCATACCAAGGGATTTCCATAAGGGGAGCCACCTCGTTCTACCAATAGCACAGAGAACCTCTCTGAAAGAGTTGCCGCGAGGGGGCAACCCGTGGTGCCTCCCCCAACAACAATGTAATCAAAGGACTTGCCAGAGACTTCATTGACATCTGAAGTCATGTAGCGGAGGCTTTTTCCTACAGTCAAGGAACAGAACAGAACCTGTTAGAATCAATATGTCATGTATCTAAATAAAAGCTCTCATTTTATATATAGAGAACAGCCAGCTGAAAAGCAATACCTTGAAGCAGTGGAGAAGAATAAGACAAGTTCAGAAGCAGAAAAAGAAAAGCTGCAACAAGCACATGATAATTGATGATTAGTTGATAATACATGTCTTGCATTTCCAATTTCTCCCCAAGACGTGATGCTTGAGAATGATAAAGATTTGGCTGCATATATTGGCCATTTTGGTCTATTTAATAATTGGATCTTGCAGGCCCAGCAACCAAAAATTGATCAAAGTTCCTTAAGAACTAATATATTTAACCATACGCATGGTTTAGCTAATGATTCATGGTTCACTTATTGTTGGGTTGCTTAATGATTTTGCTGCTATGATGATTTCTTGCTCTCTGGTGCTGTTCTGCTGGTGCTGCTTTTTAGCTTTCATTTTTTTTTTTTTTTTTTTTTTTTGTAATATCATATTCTTCTGCTTTGTACTTTGGTCTTATTTTTTTCTCTTTTATCATCTGGCTTTTCACTTTGAAAGACTCCTAAAACGTTAACTTCAAGTCTCTTACCAAAGTCAGTAGTGGTCTATGCAATTATCTATTACTGAAATAATCAAACAGTTGACAAGATTGGACTTTGTGTCATATTGTCCCCTATTCACCTCCACTTGAACACAACCAAAAAATTTGGAACGGTCACATGGTTGCATCAACACAATTTCATCTATATATATATAAAGTCTGAATGGACCAGAATAGCTATAACCTTTTTGACCTGAAAACTGATTTAGATTGTTCTACAGTGACCTTTAGAACTCTATAACCATTATAAGCATTTTTTTTCTGGGCAGTTTTTAGGCATTTCTAGCACACCCTGCATTTATAGAGCTAACAGAAACAAGAAATGGAAGCAGAAAATGAATGTATTCACACAATATAATATTTATACCATTTTTTTATATGGATATACTTTGAAAAGTTGCAGGGGTCCATACATATATACCAATATACATAGTTTATAAACAAAGGTTTTACTCAATATTAATCAACTTTGCTACTGCTTCATAGACTATATATTACTAAAGCCCATCACAGTATAAAGCTCCCAAAAACTATAGACTTAGCTCAAATTAAATTGACTTGCAGTTCAAGTCTATTGCTTTTGTTGAGCCTGATTCAAAGTCAATCTGATATTGAGTGTTCAGGTCAAGTATTCTCATTTTCTCAACATTTCTTGATCTTTTCGCAACCGGCTGCTCTACGCATGTTCCATCAGAACTTGTTGAGACACCACTTCTTTTCTTTGATTGATCAATTGGATGAATATCCATTAAAGGAAGCTCAATGGAAGCATTCATGGACTTATTAGTGTCATTCTTTATTTGTTGCATATCTTCTTCCTTTCTTCCAGAGCTTTCAGAGGATGTTAAGGAGCTCTCCATTGAACATGCAGTTCCTCTTCGCATCCGGTTCCTGTCTGCTGTATCTTTTAAGGCTGAATTTTCTATTTCTGTCAATTCTGAGATTGAAGAGCTTGGACATCCTGTGTTAACCATTGAGGCTAATCGAGATAGTTCAGCTTTTGCAAGTTCTATTCCCATTGAAGAAGATGGATTATACCCAGAAAGTGTTTCTTGTGCCTTTTTTAATACTGATTGTAAGTACTTCCCTTGAGCTTCTATTCTCAGCTGCAAATGTCTCTGCACCTGAAAAATTACATTGCATGTTGTACCGGTATGTTTCTTTCTGTATTTTATCTTATATTAATGCAATGAGAAGTGGGTATGTAATTATAGGTAGAGTTTGATTGATCTTACCTCAATCTGTTCATGAAGTTTTCTCTGCACTTCCATTTGCATTTGGAGAGCCTGATCAATCTTGAAGCTTCTGTAGAACACAGCACTTCAAATAAGCAAAGAGATCTTCTTTTTATCATAACATCAATCCAAATTCATCTAAAAGAAAAAAATAAACATTATTTGTAACTATTACTCATTGATTGGATTTTGGATTCCTTCAGCAATTCCTGCCTTTATTTCGCGATTAGTACTTTGGATCTCTTTATAATCTGCATCAAAGAGAACTCTGTAAACAACAGACTCTTCCAGTGGAATTCATTTGGCTTCTTAACCTGATGATTCAATGTTCATAACTCACCTTCTTGCTTGTTCTCAATGCTGGTCTGTGATTGTGATTGACACTGTGACTGTGATTGCAGCAGCTGGCTCTTTCCCAGTCTATACTTCTGCAACAAAAACAATAACACTATCAGAATTTTGCATGCTATATATTGGCAAAAGCAAGAAAGATTAATCAAATCACTGTTGAAAAGAGAAATGCCTGTAAATGGCTCTTTAGATGGTACAAAGTAAGTCCAGGAATTCCCATAACCCTCAGCAGACTCTTGGGTGTTGCCTCTGCCAATACACAATCATAACAAAAGATTACAACTTTAGTTTCTCTTTTAAATATACATACACAGAGAGAGAGAGAGATGCATATGTTGATACTCAACTGTCTGCCCCACCAAGCTGATTGACTGCTTCAACAAATCTTTGATGTAACTCGGGAGTCCATTTAAGCCTAGGTTTTGCATCAGTAGACAAGACCAAGTTCATGTTCTGATTTTGAAAATTTTGGAGACCCATTTTAAAGATTTGTTGTGGATGAAAGGCAACAAGTAGTAGCAGTAGCAGAAGAATGAAACATATAAAATTTTTTTAATAATGGGCAGCTGATGAATAGTAGTTATGATCCTTTTTATGTGGTTTTTTGAGGTAAGGTTTGAGTTGAATAAGTGGCAGATGGTTGTCCTCTTTATAAATTTTGGAGTTGTTGGGGTGTGTGTTGTGTCCTATGTTATCACTCCATATCTGGAAACATTAAGTGGGGCTATGTTGCAAGAGGAATATATGCTCATTCAGCTAGCTCTGGCCTGTGGCTACATCTTCATTTCATTACTTAACTTTTTTTTTCTTTTTTGTATTATTATTTGCAGTTCCACAAAGCATTCGTCCAATCTAATCAAGTTGGATGGATTTCATAAGAACAGTAAAAAAAATTTTTAGTGTCAAGTTTTTTCTTATATAAAACTCGAATTTTAAAATTTATTCTTTCAATCAAAATTTATTACCACCTGAACTAACATATATTAATTTTTTTAAAATATATTATTATTATTATTGTTGCTGCTGCTGCTTCTTCTTTCTTCTTTGACCTGAAAGGTCAGGGTTAGAAGGGGAAGAGGGTGGGAAAGAATCTATGATGCAGGAAAAACAGAGAAAGCAAAACAGTTTAAAAATGGGGTGTCTTAAAAGAAGTGAAAAGAGGAAAAGTGTATGGTTTGTTTTATGTTGCTCTTTGCTGTTTTCCCACTTCTCTGCCTTGATTCCCTGGCTGAGTTAGGTTTAGGCTGAGCCCCACCATCATGAATAATGGGTAGGTTCAACTTTCTTGACACTCTTTCAACAAAAAATTACATTAAAAATTTTTGTATTCTTGATGGAAAATAAATATGTAATGTGATTTATTTCTTTGAAAAGCAAAACCAAATGGGTCTTTCTTTCTTTAATTTTTTTTCCTTCTAAAATTTTCTCTTTCTTTCTTTTTCTTTTCATTTTCCTATTTTCTTTTTGGGTAGGGTGCAGTGTGATTGGCAGATTCTTTTTGTTCTTTGTAGGGCTAGAGGAATCAAAGAATCTAACCTTAGATTTTAGGACCCAAGCTTGATCTATTATTATTCCTTTCATTTTTTATTTTTTGATCTTATAAAAGAAATATATAGTCCAGAAAAGGTGAATCAATATCAAGCCTTCTTCTTAAAATGAAGTTAAAAATTTTCCACTGTGAAGTGTAACTGTAAAATTTCTTTTGTGGAAAATGAACCAAAAAGAGACATACATGTGTAAAATTATCCACTTAGAAGAGAATCTTAAAGGCTTCCAGTTTCAAACACAGCCTGTCTTCTATTGGCTGGTCCTATCACATGACATATCTTCTCAACATATTGCACTAATGCTTGCTACAACTACACGTACCATCAATTGCTAAATCAAAAACTTTCCTTTTTAAGAGTATTTATATCTATCCATCTATGACAGATATCCAATGGAATCTCAAGAAAATCAAAGCTAAGGCATCAAAGAAAGCAAAATCAAGTTTCTTGCACATTTACTCATCAATCCAAAGCCCCCCACTTTAAAGACTTTTCCTTTCTCTTTTCTTTTATTTTTTGGAAAAAAAATTCTTCTTAAGGATCATGGTTGATCAATAATGATAGAACTTGCTTTGCTTTTGAATCATGCAAGTGATTGCATAATTTGTATTGCTTTCGATCATAAAAGGAAGCTAAAGTTGTCTATTAGTATGTGGCAAGTTTTGAAGTCCAAAACAAGATAAAAAAAAAATTCAAAAGATAAATGTGAAAAATCATACAACAGTATGTTGTTTATACAAGTTCGCGCGCAGTTTTCTGGTTTGAGCTTTATATATTAATAAACAATTAAGAAGTTGGAATAGCTGTTATGGGATCCATCAGCTCAACTCTAAAATAGTCGGAGTTTATAAAAGTAGCAAATATTATAAATATTTCTGAATGACAAGATAGGTATTGCACCGTGAGATAGACATTCGACTTCTAAATTACTAGTCCAGTAATGGTTCTATACTTAATTATACACCATCTATTAAGAAACTGTGTAACATGAAGTAGCAAAGATTGGGTTTGTATGTGTACGAGAGAAAGAGGGAAATGCATGCACAAAATGAAATGAGATAAAGGTCCACCGCATAACATATGTGTGGCTGCATACTTTTGATAATATGAAAATAAATCAACTTCTTTAAAGAAACTTATTCCAAAGGGAAAGTTAGCTTTAAGTCTTTAATCCATATCCCATATGCTGAAACTGAGAAAAGAAATTTTCACTCAGAAAAGAAAAAAGAAAACCAAAATGGCCAACAACAAATCCTAAAAAGTCATTTGAATCAGATCGATCTTCCAATTTATTGGGTTTTGGTCAAAAACTTTGATCAAAAGGAATCAAAATCCAATGATTGATCTCCCAAAGCATTGCCATCTCAGTGCCATACATTCAGTTGGTCTGCTGTATTCACTGTCCCAGGATTCAAAAGTAGTGAATTAGATTACACACTGATCATCATTATCAATATTTTAACACACACACACACTCAACTTAAAGAAAGTACTTAAGAGTTCTATTTAAATAACAAATAAAGTAGAAGAAATCTGCATGCATGAAAATGCCTCATGTTAACTACTATACAGGATAGATTTCAATCAGTTGACTCAAGCTCTAGCTATTATCGTCAACTGTAAAACTATAGTAGTGAAAAAGCTCCACTGTGATCGTCATGTTGTTACCATAAGAAGTGGACCCAAAAAAATGGTAGGTCCAAGGTTTAACAGCAAGTTCATGGTAAGCAAGCATCCACTTGTGTCCTAAAAACTATAATTTGTTAGCGGCAAGCTCATAGTTCATATTCAAAGAAAGGAATAAAAATTATTGAAAGGTTTTATGGCATGTGGCCCGAATGTTTGAAAATCAAGAAAAGAAGAGTTATTGAAGTACCTTTCTCTTTATCCAGCTGCTGTACTTGAAGGCTCCTTTTCTTGCTTTAATATATTCCATAACAGGTAAAGGAGATTCTAGGATGATGCCAAAGAGACCTGAGTGTGTTAATTTTATTTTATTTTTTTTCTTTTGTTTTCAAAGTCAGTAGGAGAAGGTCCGGTGAATCAAAAGTCATTTAAGCAAAGTTGCTTCATCAATTATTATTCTTTAGAGGGACCCATTATAGGAGAAGATCTCACAAATCCAAAAGCATGGAAAGAAGATGAGAAGGATATGGCCTCAGGAATCAGGAAAAGAGAAGCAAAAGAGTACCAGTCATTATCCCACTTAAATTTACTTTCAGACTATTACTGTGAGTCTATGTCTTGCACACGCTGAAAATGACGCTAGCAATATGTCACCAATATATTTATTTTCTTTCTTTTTACCATACAATGCATAATTCCATACACAACTGATTAATGCAGGATTTATAAAGAGAGAATCACTGATCACGGAGCACTATAAAAGCACTAAACAAGACTTCCTCTGCTGCTTCTTAGAGGTGAGTTGGGGCCTAGATATCAGATGTATTTCTGGTCCAGTTGCAGTGGTACCACTGTGCAAGATTGAACTCACTTGAGGGTCTTAACTATGTACGGGGTTGGGTTCCTGTACAGCTAAAAGAAAAGATGAGATAATGTGCATATATGCAGACAACAGATGACCTTTTTGTTTTAGAGGTGAAAAAACAAACATTTCCAACTTGATGTGAAAGAGATCCAAATCAGAAAACAATCTTGCATTACAACATTAGCACAATTATAATTGAACCTCAGAGTCATTCTTGGTTTAAAAAATCACCTGGCTAGCCAGTTTTAATATTTTACACTAGCCAAATAGTAAAAAAGAATATACATCCATGTCAAGCTTAGATTGAATTACCAGCTGGTCGCATCATATACATGAACCAGCAAGACTGTTCCCATGGCCTAATAAACATATGATTAAGGTTCAATTCTATGTCCGAAGTTGCATATTCAAAAAACAAATAGTCTAAATGGCACACGGTTTATTAGTGGTAGACATAACTGCTTTATGTTTTTCACTATAGCAGTAAATGCATATCATTCTTGCCTGATCGATAAGTGATGTCCTATTTCTGGAATCCTTTTTGAGGCACATCTTTGTCCAATTCTCTGTGACTTTATTGACAAAGACAAAGTGGAATCGCGCAAAGATATTCCCTCAAATAATTCAGGCAAGACTAATTCACTCCTGATAACACATCTAATGATGTCAAACAGTCCTGGATGACATGACTCAACTCAAATCAAAACATTAAGACAATAAATTGCAGAACCTCACTTGAAGCTCACAATGAGAAATAATCTAAATCTATTTACTTTTAATTTAGATATATGATTATTTACTGTTCGACATGATAAAATAGAAGAACAATGAAATAATCAATACTAGTCATAACAAGCAAATCCTTTTCTTGAATTCTTCTTAGTGTCATACACATTACCAAGATGCGGAGGCAACTCAATTCTTGCAGTTCAATCTTTGCTCTTTCTTGTTTTCTTTGAGGCTTGACCATAAAATATAAGAATTTGGCCAAGAACATAATTTAATAGCCTTGAAATAAAGTAACACTAATAATAGCATCCTATGCATATTTAAGAAAATGCCAATAATTCCCAACCCTATGATGCTTGACAAGAATCTTACAAACAGTTGATGTTCGGAATCGTTGTCACAAGACACCTAAATTCACATAGCATACAATAGTCATCAGAGAAAGACAATACTCAATCATGGTATCATACAGCATCTATATGACAAAGAATAATCAGAGTCTTACACACCTGATATTTGAAAGCACACAACCATCAAATCCGCAATACCAAGTAAAATTTTGAACCTACCTCTACAGGATGTCTCTTCTTGAATACACTTTTAAAGTAAAATCAGTACTGTTGCAGACAGTTACTAATGATGAACAACAAAAACATTGGTAGAGTTCAAAGTTCATGTCTTTCTGTTCTTTTAATGGGTTTAACACAACATAACTTACACTTTAATCGAGAGTGAGAGTAACCCAGATGAAAATAACCTGTTTTCGACCACTACCAGTAGTTACAAGCTACAATGATAAGGAGATGATTGCTCTGCTTCCCGCTACAGGTGATAGCTAATGCGTTGTCGTTTGAGCATTTGGGCGGCGGCTGGCAGTAGTTAGAGGGGGTGAGCAAAAAAACCGAAAATCGACTGGTTCAGTTTGATTTTAGTTTTTGACAATGTATAATCGATTAGTTCGGTTTCAGTTTCAGTTTCAGTTTTCAATTTGGAAAACTAAAAAGACTTATATATATATTTATTATAAAAATATTAAATAAAATATATTAATTAGAACAAATTATACATAAATATTAAAATTATAAATAAAAAATATTTTTTTAGTTATATAATTAAATAATAAGCTTAAAAAAATTATAAAGTAATAAATAAAAAATAAAAATTTTATTTAAAAAATAAAATTAATTAACCGAATAACCGACTGAACTAAATTAAACCGAATCAATTCAATTAATTTTAGTTTTTTCTCTAGTTTGATTTGATTCGATCATAATTCTTTTTTGGTCAGCTTTAGTGGTTTTTTGACCAAACCGACCGATGGTGAGAGAACTTGGAAGTTAAAGGCTTAGGTAGCACTTAGCAGAACAAGGCGGTTAAGCTAAGCTTATTGAAGTATTAAACGCAATGTTTTGATATCATTTCGGCCTCAGCCTGCTAAGGGTAGTCCAGTTTGAATACTAGAATGGGCCACTCAAGATGTTTAATTGGTTTTTGCTACTTACACCACTCCTGAATTTAATTTGTTTCCCCATGGATTTCATTATATCCAAGTTCAAACTTCACTCAACATTTATGAAATTTTTTTTATTGAATGGAAGTGGAACGATTTTTAGATGTCATTAATCATAAAAGTAATAAATTAGTTATTGAAAATATTTTATCGTTATTTGAATCGAATTAGATTAGTTAAAATACATTAAACTGTAAATATAGATAAAAAATAATAATAAATTTTTATTAATATTGATAAATAGTATATCTGAAAACGAAAATGAAAACTCATCATATGTGAACATTGATCAAATCATCCTAACTGGGATAAAATTTTATAATTTACTCTTCATTTTCCTAGTGCTTATTGGTTATTTACTTTTTTGGTTTCATCCACCGAGTAATTTTTGTTTTCTTTTCATAAAAATGTCTATAGCAAAACATACAACTACAAGAAGGAAGGAACCCTTCGCTAATCACTTGTCCAAGTGGTGAGATGATTTAAAAGGTTTTTTTAGACGGTTTCGATTGTTAGTACCACATAGGGTCACGACTGTTAGTTGTTAGTGTTAGCAGGGAATGATATATATTAATCCTAACTAAATTAAAAGGTTTGTATCTTTATAAGTGGGTTCTTTACATCCTGTAATGATAACTAAATTAAATTGCTTTCATTTGATAAGATGTGCTTAATTAAACATCTTTGCTTTAAATAGCTAATTAATAAAGCAATGAAAAATAGAAAGTAATTTGGATGAGAATGGAAAGGTGTGTGGTCATTTCCAAAGCACCCACTTCTCCACTACTATGTCTATTTCTTGCCCTTTTTTAATATAGCATGTAAAGAGTTTACCTAACATTTATTGGTTTTCAATTTTCAATTTTCAATTTGTGCTGATAACAATTAAAAGAAATAACAATTTAATTTTTTATTAATATAAAAAAGTCAAATAATTTAAAAATTAATGGATTGCATGGTAGGAAATAATTAATTTTATTTTTTAAATCATGTAATTATTATAGATTAATGCCAATCCTTTACTTTAGAATGCTCTTGTACAAAAGTGGTTTCATTTCTTCACTAGCAAAAATAAATTGAGTTTAATTTGCTAAAAAATAAATAAAAAAAAAACAATGAACTTAATAAATATCTTTAATAAATTTATTGTCTTATTATGTCAAAATCATCCTTAGATATGTTATTAATGTCTCAATAAGTTTCTATTTGCTTTTCCCTTTCTCTTTTCACATTCTTTCTTTTGTGGTTTAAGCTTTCCTTAAACTTTTTATGGCATGATTGATTTTGACACGTAGTGCTCTTGCAAAAATTGAAGGGGATAACAATTGCACTATATACTATTCTCAAAAAAAAAAAAAAAAAAAAAAAAAAGAATTGCACTACTATATCATAGATTATACACAGCTAATATAATGATTTAGTTCAAATGGTTAAAAAAAGTTATTTTCAGAATTTTTTTAAACATAATAAACTAATGTAGTATATTCTTTTAAAATTATCCAAAACAAACAATTAAATAACAATATTTTGAAAAAAATAAAATTCTTAGGCTCCATTTGTTTGTAAAAAATATTTTTTTGAAAAATATTTTCTCTTATTTTCTAGTGTTTGAGTTACAAAAAAAAAAAAGTCAAAAGAAAATAGATTATTAGTTAAAGGAAAATAATTTATCGTTCTAAGAACAAAAAATTATTTTACAACACTTAAATACCTATCAAATATAAAGAGAGAAAAAAAAAACAAAGATAATGTTATAATTTCTATGTAATATTGTATTATTTTAAAAAAAAAAATCTATAGCAAATAAAATACCATAAATATTTTTTAACTGTTTTATAGTATTGCAGTCAAACATCAAAAAATATTTTCTCTAAAAAATATTTTTCAGAAATAAAATATTTTCAACCTTTAAATTTTAAATATTTTTACTGTACTAATAAAAATAGAGATGATTTTTTTTTTTTTTTAACCATGGACATAATGAAAACAAAAGAGATATGCCAATTGGTAACTACTCAATAAAAAATAAAATTATTCTGATAAATAGTTTTTCTATTTTCAGCTTCATTGTAAAAATAAAATATATAAAATATTAAATTCTGAATATTTTTGTCATATCAATTTTTTAAAATTATTATATAAAGCTGAGAGCTTATTTTTTTTGCCATGTACATGATAAAATTAAAAGAAAGAGATATACCAATTTGGCAATCACTCAACACAAGGATGTCATTATTCTGATAGATAGCTTTTTTTATTATTATTATTATTATTTTTAATATCAACCTCATCAGATAAACAAAATACAAACATTAATAAATATATCATCACAATCAACACTTATATATATAACATTCATTCTTGATAAAAGTTATTTTGTCCCAGATCATTAGAAGTCTGCAATAAATGACAATATGCAATAGCATCAAACTGGATAGGCGAGTAAGTGGGTGGCTTAATTAGTTTCCACCTGAAGTAGCAGCTGGTGGCTCAGGAGTATGGCTTTTATTAGGTCCTGATTCTGAATAATCATTAACCTCTACATCCTTTCTGCCAATTACACCAAGCTTTCTCATTGTTCTCTGTTTCAGATACCCAAAAAGGAAAAATAAAAAAATATGAATTGCAATTATAGTTTTAAGTACTCCTCCTTCGCACTTCATTACAAAATATTACAGATTATTACATGAATATATATATACCTGCTGGTGGCCACCATGAAACAGTTCACTAGCCCCTGTAAATTTCAAGAAAAATATATATATAACACAGAATTATATAACTCAAGACAATTAATGGATAAAAAAGAATACAGAGTTTGATGGAGAAAAGATTATTACTTGATGATGGTGAGGCAGCTTCAGAGAAGTTCAGGAACTGACACGACAGTAGCAGCAGAATAGTTACTAGTAGTAGTTGATGAAGGGTTTTGCTTGTAGTTGCCATTTCTTTAAAAAAAAATAAAATTATGCACATGGTTTTGGACTCTGGGGTCTGAACATTTATATGAATAATGAAGGCAGAGACTTTGTGGGTTGTTGGTTAAGAGATGATGACAATACATATGCAATATCCACTAAAATTCTATACATTAATCAAGATCGAAAACAGTGGGAAAGACACTTGTTTTATAGAGGAATATTACCTAACTTGGCTGCTTCTGCTTCTACATTTGCTCTTCTTGGAACAAGTCTTTTTTGAAAAACAAAAAATTCTAGAGTATCCTTCCCTCGTGAGTCGTGATTACTCAAGATTCTCAGTTGACATTCTGATTTTTATAGTTATTGTTAAGATCATAATTAGAATTTATTAAATTATTTTAATATATATATATATATAGTAATTTGAATATGCCAAATTTGTGTAATATCTTATAAGTAATTAGAATTATTATAATAAGATTTAAAGTTCATTGAATATTCTAAGTAATGACTGCACTATATTTATTCAAATTATATAAAAAAATTAAAAATTACTTAATTATTTTAGTTTGCTTTTAAAAAATATAACTAATTTAAGAAAAAATTGTGAAGTTTAGTAATTTTTTATTTCTTTTATAGGATTTTGATACTAAAAGAGTAGACTCTACCAATACTTTTGCAAAAAGCCCATAAGTATTTAATATTGGCGAAATTACAAAAATAACAAAAGTTAAATAAAATATTTTAAAAAATATGATAATTTTTTTTATTTTAAATCTACATGTCGTTGTTTTATAAAATATAGACTTTTTTCTGCTTTTTTTTTTTTTACTTACTCTTTTTCCTTTATTCTTCATCTCTTCCTCTTTTTTTTTTTTTGTCTATTTCTTCCTCTTTTTTTTTTTTTTTTTTTTTATTTCATCGCTCCAACTAGGGCTGGATATCGGTCAGTTCGGTTAAAGAACCACCAAAACCGACTAAGGAAGAATTGTGACCGAAACCGAACCGAACCAGAGAGAAACCAAAATTAACCGAACCAACACGGTTCAGTTCGATTTGGTTAACCGATTTTATTTTTTAAATAAAATTTTTATATTTTATTTATTATTTTTTATTTTTTAAGCTTATTCTTTAATTATATAACTAAAAAAATATTTTTTATTTATAATTTTAATATTTATATACAATTTTTTCTAATTAATATATTTTATTTAATATTTTTACAATAAATATATATTTAAGTCGGTCGGTTCGGTTATTTTTAATTTTTCAAATTAAAAACCGAAATCAAACCGAACCAGTCGGTTATGCATTGTCAAAAACCGAATCAAACCTATATATAACTGAACCAATCAGTTCGGTTAGCCTGTTTTCAGTTTTTTTGCTCACCCTTAGCTCCAACAACTATTATGTTTCTTCTTATTATTTTTCTTCTCCTTTTCTGATTTTGTTTTTATATTTATATTTATAATACTATGGATATTGATAAATTTTTGTCAATTAATATTTTTTTATTGATTTAATTAGTGGGTGTCAATTTTTTTTTGTTATTGGCAATGGGGTAATTCTTGGATTGTATCTTTTTCTAATTTTAATTTTGAATTTGTGTTTTTGGTGTTATGGGCGTTGATAAATTTTTGCCAATTGATAAGTTTTTGTTGATTTAGTCAGTATGTATGTGTTTTTGGTGGGAGGTTGTTTTTAAGGTTGTCTGTAAGGTTATTTTTGAATTTGTTTTAAGTTATTTTTAAGGTTGTTTTTTGTATTGTTGTAGTTGTTGAGATTGTTTTTGATAGGTTGTTTTTTTTAGATTATTTTTGAGGTTGTTATTAAGGTTATTTTCAAGTTTTTTTTTTTTTAGTTTTTTAAATTGTTTTTTTATGTTGTTTTTGAGGTTGTTTTTTATGTTGTTTTTGAGGTTATTTTTCAGGTTGTCTTTAACACCGTATTTTATTAAACAAATTTTGTTAAAATAATATTTTTAAAATAAGAAAAAAAGTCAACTGTATTTTTTATTTTTTTTTCGTTTTTCGGTTATTTTTGACAAAAATACCTTTAATATTTCTAGCGTGGATTGGGCTTTCAACAAATGTTTATTCATGATTTTTCTTTTCTATAGAAATTTAGAATCTGTCTTGTTTTTGTCCTTTATAAATTGAATTATATATAATGTGATCATTTTCTTGATACTTATTGGTTATATATATGTATACTATCTCCAATTAAATACAAGACTAATCATATTTGTTCAAGTGCTGAGATAACTGAAAAGGTTATTAGTGGGTTCTCTCAAACTCTTAAACAAGTCACCAAAATTGAAATTCATTTGATACGATGTGGTTGAACATGTTTTGCTTTATAAGCTTCAGAACTTATACAGTTATGGCCTACAACCATTAGAATAAATTAAAACTCCCTAATGTGACATGGTGCACGGAGCAAGAAATCAAGAAAATTAATTTAGATGTAAAATGGGAAAAGGGTGTTGATTTCTAAAGCAAAGTGATTCACACCTCACAATTGGCTAGGCCACTTCCTCCACTACCATTAATGAAAATGTTGTTTCTTCTTTTTCTTGCTTTCATTTGTATCGTGTAAAGACTAAAGACTGAGTTCACCTAATTATATTCTTTTCCTTTTTCTTTTTTCTCTCTTGTTTTTGACATCTTTCCTCTGCTGGCTAGCAACTAAAAGAACACAATTGACTTTATAAAAATTCCTAGCAAAAATGTCTTAGTTGAAAAGCATATTTAGCAATATGTATTAATTAGCTAGTCCTGCTCCTCAACTCTAAAAATGTTTTTTTTTTTTTCCTCTCACCATGAACTTTTGATTATTTTCGAGTCCGGTATATGAATTCATAAGAGAATAAAATTTTTCAAATATCTATTTTTTTAATATAAAATACTTGAATTTGAGATTTTATTTGAAGAAATATAAGTTAATTTCTCACCCTTTATCAATATTTTAGTACAAATATATACTTTTGGGATACATGAACACACACATTTGTGGTCACAAACGGTAAGCCAATCTTATCATGCGCTATCAGTACATTTTGCTGTCAAATTTAAGCACTTCATAACCGTGTTTTATCCTTCATGGCATGCATGGTCGGCCAAAAACAATTACATAATTCAAATATACAACATATAGCTCTCCTGTTTATATGTGTAGATTAAACTTGAAAATTTCGAAATCGGAAAAGGAGAAGCCTTTCTTTCAACTTTTAAAAACCCTAATGGCCGTACCCACAAAAGTCTCAACATTTTTTTTGCATGTACGTATCTTCACTTTGTTAATGTAAGTTGCACTCGCAACATCTAAAAAATCTAATTCCACTTTGTTTGATGTTTCCATTCTTTGTAAGCAACTCCTTCAAATCGCATATATTGTTCTGTTGTATTCACCGCAACAGATTCCAATAATTAGATACTAAGGAACATTAATATTTCAAACACATAATTAAAATATAAAAGCTTAAATTTCTGTTAGAGGATACTCTCTTAAATTTTTAATAATCTAAGTTAACAGGCGGAGTCACCTTTTGAAAAAATAGAGCAGTCAAATAATTTCACTAAAAATTTTAAAATTTTAAAGGAACTCCTTAAATTTTATATTTTAACTGCACAAGAATGATTTGACCTAGGGGTGAGCACGGTTCGGAAAAATTCGGGGAAAAAAAATCTCCAGTACCGTACCATATTTCGGGGATTTTAAAAATAAAATCTCCAGTACCAATACCAGTTTTCAGTACGGGGATACCGTGCCATACCAGTTTTTCGGTACAAAGATTCGGTTCTTTCGGAACAGATCGGTATGGAACGGTACGGTTCGGGAATTTATATTATTAATTAAATATATATTTATTATCAACAAATAAAATAATAAAAAAATTAATTTATAACCTATTTAAAAAAATAAATAATGCTAACTAATAGATAAATTAATAAACTTGAACTAAAATGTTACATAAATATTTTGTTTTGGTTAAATAACCACAAAATTTATTCTTAATAGATATATGATAATATATCTATTATCATATATGTAATATTTATTTCAAGTAAAAGTTAATATATAGAAATTAAGGTTCGAAGATGGCAGCTGCTGAAGAAAGAAAAAAGAAATAATAAAAGAAATAATAAAATGAAGGTTAGGGTTTGAAGATGAAAAAAAAAATGAATGGAGTAAGTATGAAGTATCAAAACTATGTAGTTTTGTCCAACTATATAGTTTTAAGTTATGTTTAATCATTTAAATTATATTTATTTAATAATTGTGATAATTATCTATAGCCTTATTATTTAATTATTGATTATACTTAAAGCTTTTTATTAATGGACATAAGAGAAAACAAGTAGTTGTATGTGATTGGTGGATTTAATTGTGTGTGTGTATATATATATATATATATATGATTATTTAATTTGTTATTGATGGTTATTATTATTATGGGATTTTATATAGATAAATATCTATTAAATATGGAGACTTTGAAGGAGCTATTTGGCCATTTTTGATTGGTGGGTGTTGTAGTGTATA
>CATIWO010111106.1:0-12667 GCA_949673435.1 Macaranga tanarius | reverse complement strand
TTTAATTTTATAATAAAATTATGAAATGGTTTATAGTTTAATAATTTGATTTGAATTATATCTTTATTTATTTTTTTAAATTTCGGAGAAGAACCGATATCCGAACCGAATTGAACCGAAATTTCTAATATGGAGAAGAACTGATCTCCGAACCGAATTGAACCGAAATTTTTAATCTCCGAACTGTCCCGAACTGAAATTTTGGAGCAATTCTGGAGCCTTAATTTTTAAATCTCCGATAGTATAGAGCAATTCCGGAGAATTGCATTCTTCGAACTAAACCGGACCGTGCTCACCCCTGGTGAAAATAAACAAGAACTTGCAAAGAATGATCAATCAATACATATCTAACCATGGATATGTCTCCACACAATCATGTTCATATCCACATCATTATCACAAACATTAAGGCAAGATATTTCCCAGACACGGAAGGGTATTAAAGTATTTTCGCGAGCAAACCCGTCAACAATCAACTCTTTAAACAGCTAATTTTCGAAGTATCTGGAAAGCCATCACACACACACATATATATATATAAACGCGTGTTTTTTCATTTTCATCACTATCACGCGCAAAATCACGAGATCGTAGTAAGATTCTGATCGTAGCTCCGGCGAATATTTTACTACAAATTCCGACCGGCGAATCGTCCTCTACAGATTGAAAGTTCGTTATTCTGGAAAAAAAATATACATTCATATTTCGTAACCTAAATTCGTAATCTTCTTTAATTTCGTTATTTAATTATATTTTTTGAAATGGTAATGTAATGTGAGTAAATGATATTTTACTTAATTTGATCGTTTAGCTGTTTTGTGTTTGGTGCGTAGTAATGTGAAATTTTGTGTTTTAATGATTTTGTTTGTGTTGTGGTGTTTGCTTATTTTTAGTGTGGTGTGTGATGAATTATTGTGGAAAGAACTAAGAAGTCCCGGAGAAAGTTTCAGTCTTTATGATTGCGTTTTTGTTTTGTTTAATTATGTTGAGAATTTATATGTTGCAATGCTTCAATTCAAGTAGATAGATAAGCATTTTATTTCTAAATGTAGTTGCTTTGATCATCACCTGTATTGTGATCAAGGACTCAAGGTGATCAAGAACTTGCTGATTAACAAATAGTTGTCTGCTAACAGCTAGTTGGAGGGGCATAGCTCTTGTGTTTTGAGACCACCTGTTGTTCTCGTTAGTTTTCCTCTGTCTGTAGGATGCCGAGTGAGGTCTACAAATATAACAGAACATCGGAAAATGAGGGCGAACTCCCTGTTAATTATTGTAGGAATAGATGCTGTTTAGGGATCCTCTATGCAGGATGACTGCATTTTTTTTTAATTTTTCTTTCTTGTCTTCAAATTATATTATGAGTTGCAGGTACTCTGAAGCTCAAGGTGGGAGAGTGCCAAAATAGACCTAGGATCTCTGTATGTGCCAGTATTCTTCATAGATATGCTGTTCTAACTGGTTTGAGAATGTTAACACCAGGAATTTTTGTGTGTTCTATATATATGAACTGTAAAGTGGTACTGCAATGAGGCAAGAGGAAAAATGGAACTTAGAATAGTGATGTAATTACTCCTCTATTGGCACTCATTCTGCAGTCTGATCCTGGGATTGTCTGTCTTTCCATCCATCAGCCAGTCCGTTTTATTCCCTGTACCTAGTGTCCTTTCAAACTAATTGAAAGTTTGTTTTGATAAAGGTAGATCGTGTTCATTGGCTTATGCCATCTTCCATATAGATGAAAAGCACGCTGTAGGAATTAGTACCTCCTTAGGTCTAAGGCTTTTATCAACCTCATTGTCATGCAAAGCTGTTGAAACCAATATCTTTCTTAGTAGAGATGGAGATATGCTCTACTAATTTGGGAACTCGTTAGCTGACTGAGAAGAGCAAGATCCCTTTCCAGCACATTCAGTAGCATCATGAATACCATAGTAGTACGAAACCCTCTAATTTTGGATAACCTGAGCCTCACCTGATTACCTGATCCAAGGGACGTCTCACTCACTCATCTTCTAATTATAACTTTTTGAGTAAGTTCAGTTTTCAGAGGACACTTGTTTCAGAGATTCTGACTGAGGTAGGCTTGTCCTTGATGGACAATCAACACAGAACCCTTCTCCACTCTCATGCTCTTTCCAACTTGTTTTGTTACTTTTTCAGAATGCATTTGATTGTGTGATGTATTGCTCTTACCATAGGTTTGGGCTCAAATGGTCATGTCCAGAATAATTGGACTTTGGTTCCGGGACTTCTTGAAGGAATCAAGTGGTCATGCAATGCTATTCTTACTATTCACTGTTGAAGGCTTTGGAGTTCCTCAATGCTTCATTTATTTTTAGTGGGATTCTTATACTTGTTTTGATGATTCTTCCATTGGAGTATTGCTGGTTTGGACTTTGGAGCTGTTCAGCCTTACTTGGAATATGTTGTTGCTGATCTGCAGCAGTATAGAAGAAAGCAACAATCTCATGGGATGTTTGCCTGGCTTGATCGGGTGAATATATATATTTTTGAAGTTTAGATTCTTTTCTAAATGCATTTCTACATGCAGGTGATTTGAGGTTGCCACCCACTCATAGACAGTCGTTGTGGTTTGAAGACTCTGCATTCAATGGGAGAAGTAGACAAGAGTTCTGAGTCTCAACAAATGGTGCCCGAAACATTTCAACATGCAGCATACGGAGGCAATGAAGCAGATTCATTGGCTTCTCACATTCAGCAGTTGAATGAAGAGTTCACAGGTACAACAAAATCAACAGATAAAAAGACCTTGGAAGTGGATAAAGGTTGTATGGAATATGGGTAAGATCCTTTGCTGTTTTCCTTGCAAGTTTTACAGGTTTCTTCTTGTTTCAATTTTGTTTATATCTTATGTTCATCTTTGCAGATGCCTGCATTATCGTCGAAGGTGCCGCATTAGAGCACCTTGCTGTAATGAGATCTTTGATTGTCGTCATTGTCATAATGAGGCAAAGGTGAGAACTAATTTATCAATTCGCTTATGTTTCTTTAAATGATAAGAACTCAAGGATCCAGCTTGTCTGTGAGCGTGATCATGTATCCTCTGTACTTTGTGGGAAGGGACAACAACAGTGTTAAAATAAAGCCAATTGTCTAATTTTCTCTGCTATCTTGACTTTACTCTTTTAAGTTTTCACTCAGAAGTGGCTGTCAGAGAGAGGAGAGAACTTTGACAGGGTTATGGGGGCAAGGAAGTAAAAACTCACCATTTTTAAATTATGCATATATAATACACTTCCTTTCTGCATCACCATTTTTTACCATGCATATATATTGTATTTTCTTTTTCTATTATCTTGTATGGTGTGGAATTCAACAGTGTAATTCAAAAGGTCACTGTCTGCTCTGACATTTGAAGCTTTAGAATTTGGTTTTAGAAGTAATTTATTGCATGCCTGTCTTTTTAGATGCTAACTTGTGTTAGTTAAAGCAGCACGTAATTTTATGGTGTTGAATGTTTGCGTTAGTGACTTATGATGAACTGAAATGTGTTATGGCACAGAACAACATCACTATTGACCAGAAGCTTAGACATGACATACCACGCCATGAAGTCAGACAGGTGATATGCTCACTTTGCAGCACTGAACAAGAGGTGAGTAGTTCTCTAGTCTTCTTGTCATATTTAAGTGTGCTGCAAGGAAATTATCTCTAAGGATATTTTAACATAATTAGGATGGCATGAACCAAATTGAATATCTTGCCTGATCTATTGCCATGTAACAAAAATACAATTACATTGTCAGTATACTTTAGTTGAAATAATTCTATTCCACTTATCTTGCAGCAATTAGCTTTAGATGTGCGACTTATTTGTTGTTATTGTCAGGTTCAACAATTTTGCATCAATTGCGGTGTGTGTATGGGGAGGTACTTCTGCGATACTTGCAAGCTGTTTGATGATGATGTAAGTGTTTAACACTATCTGGTTAGTGGTTTTGTGTTTTTGGTGTTATACGAACAGTTTATGCAAGGTGGATTTGGCCCCAAGAAGCATTGTCATGTTGTTATGCTAGAACAGGACTGTCCATGCAAGATCCTCGTCACGCTGACCTAGGAATTCGTGATAGTCATTTCTTTTGAACTATTAGGCTAGATGTGCTAATACATTTTCCATGTTCATTTGCAGATATCTAAGAAGCAGTATCATTGCGATGGATGTGGGATTTGCAGGTACTTTGCTGCGAAACACAATTTTACAATAGTTGAAGGCAGCAAATACTTTGCTCTGAAGCTTGACTTTACAATAATTAAAAGCAAAACTACTTTCATTTTAGCACCTAAAATATATTGATTCTCAAATTGTTTGTGATTGTCCCTAATTTGATTAGGGCAATAGAATCAACAGAAAAAAAAAAATATATGGTAATTCTAATTGGGGAAAAAAATTAGAAAAGAATGCCTCTCTTCCGCCTTTGGCCTATTTAATTCTTGTTTTTATGCAATGCCTCCTGCCTCAAAGTACGTCACTTTAGATTAAATTTTCAAACACTATTAAGGATTTGATTGTGGGCAGTAGAAAGATGTCTGTTGCTTCATGACCTGAGAACTCATAGAATTGTGAGAATATTTTTCATTATATTCAAAAATATTTTTTAATAATTGATATAGCTTTTTCCCCTTTTTTTATGAAATCATTCTTTGGTTATATTTGTTTAATTGGGATGTACAATGTGTTCCTTGGCAGAATTGGAGGGCGTGAGAATTTCTTCCATTGTTACAAGTGTGGTAAGCTATGGTGGTCACATAATTTTTCCTACTGAATTTATGAGATGATATGGTGTGGCTAACATGCTGATGTGTTCTACTTCATTCATTTATTGTGAAGGTTGCTGCTACTCAATTCTTCTAAAGAACAGCCATCCGTGTGTAGAGGGGGCGATGCATCATGACTGTCCTGTTTGTTTTGAGGTAAATTATAACAATGTTTCCACATTCATTTGTTTTTCTCATTGTACATCAGTTTCCTTGAACTCTGGATTGGTGCCTAACTGTATATTTGCAATTCAAATGGCCATCTGCAGTTTTTATTCGAGTCAAGGTATGATGTGACAGTGTTGCCATGTGGACACACAATTCACAAGAACTGCTTGAAGGAGATGAGAGATCACTATCAGTGAGTGTACTTGCAGCTATTTCTGTTGCTATACTATTTGAATGTTTGTTTTAGTATTTTGAATGTAGAATTTTTACAAATGTGGTATTCGGTTGCTCTATAACAGATATGCTTGTCCGCTCTGCTCAAAATCAGTGTGTGATATGTCTAAGGTGTGGGAGAAGTTTGACATGGAGATTGCAGCTACACCAATGCCTGAAACTTATCAGAATAAAATGGTTTGTTTTCTCTCTCTTTCTTCAATCTCCCTCCCACACCCTTTCTTCCCCTGCCAGAGCTTTGCTGGGAGATGCTTGTTCAATTACTAAATAGCAATATAATGCCTGGCTATTGGCCAAATAACTGATGGCAGCGTTGTTTATCACAGGTCTGGATCCTTTGCAATGATTGTGGAAAGACCGCACAGGTGCAATATCATGTTGTAGCTCAGAAATGCTTGAATTGCAAGTCCTACAATACTCGCCAAACTAGAGGCTGAGGTGGCAGACAATTAAACTTGGAAATGAAGATATTCTGTCATAGCTCTGGATGCATCATCTGTAATTGGGTGGGGAGGTTGGATGACCTTTTCAACTGCTGAGCCTCATTTGCAAATGGGAGAGAGTGTAATTCTATGGTCTTACTGCTATTGGCAGCTAATATTCTCCCATTTTTATTTCTTTCTTTGTTTTCTTGTTTCTCTGTACCCTTCATTTAGTATAATGTAAGAAGGCATTAGGCATATTGCAGCCCAACGATGCTAGTAGAATCTCTTGCTCTCTTTTTTTTCTTTCTTTTCCCATTTTGTTCGTCCTTTTTTTTTGGTTTTCCTGGAAGATAGTTTTGTGTTTTCCACCATCTCAAAGTCTATATCATCCAGTTATAAGGATGCAGCAGGAGTTCCTTACTGCACGGTGGTAAAAGGGAAGGAGATAAAGCAATTACGATGATTATGATTCCCCGCCCCCGGAGTCTTGAGCTTTCTGATTGGCTGTATATCTAGAGTTACTTTCATATGATTTTTATGAGCTGCATCTTCAATGTGGGGGGTTGTGGTGGTGCAACTGTCCCTTTCTCCGGGTTGGTGGGAACAAATGATTGATGGAACTGGGAAGATGTGTCTTTGTAATTTTTTTCCTTTTGTGATTATCATGTACTCTTGATGTATGTAAATAAAGTATTCTTCATACATGTTTCCCCAAATTGAAATGACTAAAGACTGAATATGACTGGTAAATTTGGTGGGCGATAGCCAAAAACTACGTTACTGTTGATCTGTACATATCTTAGCAGCTGCTGGGTTTCTGGTTGTGGAATCGAACCTGAACCCCCCAAAGGCAGCCTTAAGGCAAATAAGCTCCCAAGAAAGGTGGGGCTACAAGAAATATCGAGGACATGATTGTCATTTCATCATCCTAATCCAATTCTAATCTTTTAACAGAAACGAGAGGGAACCAACGGCTATCATCAAAAAATGGCAATAGCTTCTCCAAATATCTCCTTATCCCTGCTTCCGATAAACCCTTCATCTATTTCATTTGTAACAACAGATTACATAACATCTTGTTTAAAATCTTGTTCAAATATTAAAGAATTTTCACCAATTCTTTCCCATTTGATCACCACAAATCTCATCAAGAACCATGAACTCGCTAGCCATGTTCTTCATTCTTTAATCTCTATTAATGAGCTTGATTATACCCATAAAATTTTTACCTATGCTTTTGATCAAGAAACCATTATTTGGAATACCCTTTTGGAGAATCAACTCAAAGAAGGTTTCTTACAAGAGGTGTTCAGGACTTATTATCATATGGTCAATCAAGGTGTGTTGTTAGATTTGTCAACTTTTCACTTCTTGATTCATGCTTGTTCCAGAAATTTTGATCTTCGACAAGGTAGTGAAGTATATGGAAGGATTTTGAAAACTGGGTTTGGGGCTAATAAATCTTTGAACAATAATTTGATGGGTATGTACTCAAAATGTAGGAAAGTAGATGAAGTTCGTCAATTGTTTGAAAAATTGCATTATAAAGATGTTGTTAGTTGGAATACAATGATATCTTGTTATGTTTCAATGGGAATGTACAGGGAAGGTTTGTGTTTGTTTGATGAAATGAAAGGGGAGGGTGTTAAACCTGATGAGATTACAATGGTCAGTTTGTTGTCTGCTTGTACAAAGTTAAAGGATTTAGAAATGAGCAAAAAATTTCATCTCTACATTGAAGATAATGGTCTAAAGCTTAGTGGGAGTTTATTGAATTGTCTGGTAGATATGTATGTCAAATGTGGAGAAATGGAGGAAGCTCATAGGCTTTTTGGCAGATTTCATGAATCTAAGGTTGATGTTGTTTTGTGGACTACACTAATTAGTGGGTATTTGAAGGCTAATAAGATACATGAAGCTAGGAGCTTATTTGACAAGATGACAAAGAGGAACCTGATAACATGGACTGCAATGATGTCTGGTTATGTTCAATGTGGGTGTTATTTTGATAGTTTGGGATTGTTTACAAAAATGAGGGTTGAAAATGTGAGCCCAGATGAGGTTGCTTTTGTAACAGCACTTTCAGCTTGTATTCATGTGGAAGATTTTAAGTTTGGTAGAGCAATTCATGGCTTGATCTTGAGATATGGAATGATTACTGATGGTTTTCTTGGAAATGCTCTGCTTGATTTATATGTGAAGTGTGATGAACTCAGCGAGGCAAACGTAATTTTTAGACAGTTGCCTGATAGAAGTGCTGTGTCATGGAACTCAATGCTGGATGGCTTTTGCAGAAGTGGAGATGTTGTTAAAGCAAGAAGCTTTTTTGATAACATTCCGGAGAAGGATGTAGTTTCTTGGAACATCATGGTCAATTTTTATGTAAAACACGGTTTGTTTAGAGACCCGTTTGAGCTTTTCAAGAAGATGCAGAGTTCAAATGTAATGGCTGACAAGATCACTTTGATCAGTCTACTTGCATCCTGTGCTAGAATTGGAGCCTTGAATCATGGTATTTGGCTTCATGTTTACATTGAAAAGAATGATATTGATTTGGATACCATGTTGGCTACTGCCCTTATTGACATGTATGGGAAGTGTGGTTGCACAGAAATGGCTTATGAACTCTTTTCTGAATTAACAGAAAGGAATGTTTCTGTTTGGACTGCAATGATATCAGCATATGCCATGGAAGGAAACTCCCAAAGAGCTATTGAACTTTTTTCCAAAATGGAGGAGACAAGAATAAAACCGGACTATGTCACTTTTATAGCTCTTCTATCTGCATGTAGCCATGGAGGTTTAGTTGATGAAGGCTACAAATATTTCAAAAGAATGCAAACTTTCTACAGAATCAATCCTAAGATTCAGCATTATGGGTGTATGGTTGATCTTCTCGGTCGAACTGGGCGCTTAAAAGAAGCAGTGAAGTTCATTGAAACAATGCCAGTAGAACCAGATGTCTGTCTCTGGAGTTCCTTGATGAGAGCATGTGGAAACCACCAGAATGTGGGACTAGCAGAGTTTGCATTCAAGCATCTTATAGCAATCGACCCTGTAAACGATGGAGCTTACGTGCTGCTTTCAAATATATATGCAAATGCTGGTAGATGGGATGATGTGAGTAGGGTGAGAATGAAACTACATGAAATGGGAGTAAGGAAGCAACCAGGCATCAGTCTCATAGAACAAAATGGAGTTCTTCACGAATTTACTGCCGGGGGATTTTTGACCCCTCAATCTACAGAAATGTATTCAATGTTAGAAGAAATACAGAGAAGAATACCGAAAAGGGAACTATCAGATGCCTCCTCACAGCATAGTGAAAGATTGGCTGTTGCACTTGGTCTCATAAACACTCGTGGAAAATCTACCATTCGGGTTGTGAATACTGTTAGGATATGTGGAGATTGTCACTCGTTTATGAAGGCAGCATCACAGGCTTATAATAGAGAAATAATTATCAGGGAGAACTATAGATTTCATCGATTTAAAGATGGATACTGTTCCTGTAAAGATTACTGGTAAAAATCAAAGTTTCTGCAGTGTAAATCAAAAGGCGCACACAAAGCATTAAGTGCTCCCCAGTTAGTGCAGAAGTAGGAGAGGATAAGCCTGTATGCACATAGCTTAAATGCAATGAATGCTTCCAGGCCTTGAACCGAGACTTAAAAGTACAAACTATGAGTAAAAAAATAGTTATGCAATGCATAAGAGTTGTAATACAGACAAAACATGAGCTCCGAGCAAGTGCACGCTCTCGCGCGCACACACATTCAAAGAGATGACACGCGTACAAAGAGATGTGGTACACCTTCCCTATTCTTGAACCAGCATTACATGCGCGCACAAACACACAGAACCCATATCACATCATGATGGTAAAATATTTGGACCCACACCCTGCAAGAACTATTAAGGGCTGTAAATGAGCTTTAAATTTGGTGAGAAAAATGTCGACATCCCCTGGAATAATAGCTTGCATCATGCTCATGTAAAATTTTGTCACCAATGATAGCTACAAACTATTCTTTCATCTCCCCAACATGGGCACTCGCCATCTCTGTGACTCCCTCCCTGTTTTGTCCTCTAAGGCAAGGAAGGCACAAGTAACTTAGCAGCATCAAATCACAGTTACCAAAAAAAAAAAAAAAAAAACTTAGCAGCATCAAATTGCAGTAAATATAAGCTTACATGAAATAGCATACAAAAATTAATAGAGCATTTTATATTCAGTCAAAGACTTGTTGAGTTCATAGACTTCTACAATAATTCTTGCCACAATACAGATAGATGAGAAAAAGAATTAAATTGGGCAGCCTAAAAAATTGGCTACCACTGTTCTAAATTAATGATAAGACAAGAAAGTCTGATTTATGATGAGCAAAAAAAAATAATTAGCCAAAATAATAGGGTCCATTTGCCACGACCATGAATGATGAAACATAAACAGCAAAGTAGACAATATACAAAACGATCATCCATGGCTGCTAACAGATGCACATGAACAGCTCTTTGGAAACAGATGATCAAAGGTGTCTACGTTTGCTGACAGTTTCATTAATCATGGGCACGGTGGCTACTAATAAGACATGTGAGTTACTCTATGGAGTGTCAAAAACGCCATTTTCATAGAGTTCTTCGCCATTGTCGGACTTGGGAGGTTCATCGGAAGATTTGTGGTCTGTTTTCTCCATCTCTTCATCGATCATAATCTCCTCTGAACGACAATTTAGACTGCAAAAAGCTTTGTCACCTCTGCAGGAAATCAAAACAAACTGGCATTTTAATACCAACACCCTCAAGGAGAACAGCAATGTGCAAAATATAGATACAGATTAACTAGGACAAACCTGTATATGTAAATATCTTTTCCACCATCCAATTTCTTGTTGCAGTAGTAACAGAAGTTCAAAAAATTATTCGAGGGAAATGGGTTTGGAATTGTGGAGCTAGTAGCAGCCTGAGGCATTGCAATCTCCTTTCCATCATCAGAGTAATATTCCAAGATGCAGTCACCATAGATATGAGTTTTTTTGTGGTTGGGACCATGTGATATTACACATGTATAGTCCTCAGAGAGCTCAATCTCACTTGCAGAGAGAGAACCAACAAATTTACTGGCAGAGCCAGCAGATGGTAAGTTCAAATCAGTATGCAGAGAGCTGTTTGAATTTTTGCTTCCTCCGGAAACTTGAAGAGGAGAACTTACTCGGGGGGTTACACCATTCAAAGGGAAAGTCCCACTGCTAACATTGGAGTTCCGGTTAGCCAAACGGGACAGGGTTGAAAATGACTTGCAAGAGTCCAGTGAACAAGACCGGATTTTTCCAAAATGCTTAGGTTCAAATGGGTCTTCTCCAATCTCGAAAATAACATCAGAGCTGCCCTTCTGAAGGGGTGATTTGGTATGAGGAAAAATTGCAAAATTTCTTGGCAAAGACTTTGGTGCCTCAAAAGAATTAGCATTGACTTTAAAGTTTGGGGTTTTGATTCTCACTTTCTGTCCAAAAAGAATGTTCTTGCTCTCAGATGATCTGAGAACTGTTCCAGACTCTTTCATATCATCATCATCAAGAGAACTAACAATGTTTAACCCTACTTTACTGCAATCCCAGCTCTTCTGGTGCCCATTCTGAGATGACCTTAGGGACTTACAGGAGGGATTATAAGAGGGATTTCCTAGATTTGAGAACAACCTAAAATCAAGAGGAGATGTTGGGCTCCTAACAGAATCACAATCTGACATACCCTTAGGACTTAACCCAACAAAAAGACCAGGAACATTGAAAAAGGAGTTAGTTTTGTGATTGTATCCTAGACAATCAGACTGGGAATAGGACTCAGAACCAGAATCAGACATTGTTAAGGGACCCATTTGTTCATCTTTCTGGAGGGACCTGGTTCTCTTCCTCAACATTACAACCACAAATCTTTGTAGGAACTACCGAAGCCCCTTTTATCTGTAACAAAAAAATAAAAAATTTGAACAAATAAATTAGTGCTATTTTTGGGGAAAACTATTACAATCACTAAGAAATTGATCACATGCTCTTTTTTTTTACCAAAACATGTTCTTATACTAAACAAGATAATCAGTCATCAAGCTACATTGATGAAAAAAGTAAACAAAAAGTTCTGTGCTATAATCCTCTTCAGGAACAACTTCATGGACCACGCTTAGAATGAAGATAAAAAAAAAAACAGATGAACCCAGATAATAACTATGTTAAAGCATAATCAAGGCTAAACAAACAGGAAAAAAAAAATAATCAATTGCAAAATAACAAGATATGGAAAATCCCCAAATGCATTCAAAAATCATAAAGATCAATGGAACTTTGTTAAGTAAAACACCATCCACCTTGATTTTCCACAGAAATTGAAAAACCCAAATAATGTTAATCACTCAAACAGGACATAAACATACCCAGATGAGCAATCTTCCAAAACCCACTTCAAAACAAAAACAGAAGTTCCAAGAAACCAAACCAACATAACATTGCATAAAACAATTATCAAACAATCAAAATTTCAAACAGCCTAAACACTAAAAATATAAAACTTTAATCATAGAACAAACAAACAAGCAAATAAACAAATAAAAGAAACCTCACCTGGGTTTCTTTTCCTTTATCTTCTTCCACTGAAAACTAAACCAAAGACTGATGTTTTCAGAGGTTGGAAAAAAAAGGAAAAAAAAAAAAAGGCCCAAATGCAGCAAAAAGAAAAGAAAGGAAAAGATGGGTTCTTTCTTGTCAAGCTCTCTGTTTTATGTATATATATATATAACTATATGTGTTGAGTGTTGTGTTTACTATTAGTGTTGAAAAACTTGCACAGTACTCCTTTTTATTTTTCTGTCTCTCACACTCTCAAAATCAGTAAAACAGTGAGCTTCTGAAATACTCCTCCATCACTCTGTGTGTGTGTTGCAGTAATTATAATTATACTTTCTTCTTCTTCTTCTCTTTCTTTACAATTGTACGTATAAAAATACAGTCTTTGCCCACAGATTCTTGTTTTGTTTTCTCTCTTCTTCACCACCTACCTTTTTTTTT
>CATIWO010111083.1:0-12086 GCA_949673435.1 Macaranga tanarius | reverse complement strand
TATCAATGAACAAACTTTTAGTACTTTGCACAATGCTTTATCAAGCTTAAGCATAATTCATAATTCCTTTCTAAAGCATAATAAGATTTAGATGCATTCTTATTAAGTTTAGAGCACTGCACGATAAATACAAATAAATATCTGTGTGGCTAGTACTATAATAATATCGAAGGTTATCATATTTCATTTATTCTTATGCCAATTTGGTCCCAAAGATTGTGCCACACTGTACTAAAGTTAAATATCATAAGGAAATTGTCCAATGTCGCGGGTTGCGATGCAAACAGTGCATCGCAACCCGTGCCACTGGACAAAAAAACCCAAGCCAAAAAAAAAATACTGAATGCCCCCCTGTATTGTGGGGGCATTCTTGTAAAAAGTTTTTGCGATGCGACACCCATCATTGTCCATATCATAATTATGAATGTCGTATCCTATACACACTCTTACATCTTATCTTAAAGTGAAACGTTGTATCATGGACATAATTCGCCAATTCATTGAACTCAACCATATCCCAAACATGGACCTACTATCTCTTAGAAATATTTATGCTTATGCTCAAAATTATCTCACTAATATTTAGGGGTGGCCACGGTTCATGAACCGGCCGGTTCCGGTTCGGAACCGCCGGTTCACAGTTCGATCTAAGGTGGAATCGAACAAAAACCGGCTTAATTTCGGTTTTGGACCGGTTCCAAACCGGCCGATTTTGGTTCATGGTTCTAGTTTTTCAGTTCAGTTTTTACGCACTGTAAAAAAATTGTATTATTTTAGAAAATAAAATATACCACGAGTAAGAGAAAATTATGTAAAATTTTATAAAGAATTGTAACTTGCATTTTTTGAATTTTTGGCATAATTTGTTTTTTTTTTCATAAAATGAACCAGAACCGGCCGGTTCGAAACCTGAACTGACCGGTTCTGAACCAAAATCGCCGGTTCACGATTCCAGAATGGTGAAACCGACCCTAAACCGGTCCACCATCGGTTCAAAGCCGGTTTAACCCGATTCTAAATTTGACCAATTTCGGTTCCAAATTTGACCGGACCAAAACCGGCCGGTGGCCACCCCTACTAATATTCTTATAGCATCATCATCATTACAGTTATTTATTCTATTTTCTTACAATGTTGTCGTTATTAACACCCATTTTACCTTTTTTTATCTATCCTTCATAGATGCCTTAATTTGGCTTAATTTATTTTTTAAAAAATGATTTCAACTCTAAATTAAAAATTTAAAAGTTAATCGTACTCTATTTTCATAATAATTTAATGTTTGTATTCAATACTTTACACTTTATTCAGAAATCCTTTGTTTTTTTAAGTGATTTGTTGCACTTATAATTATTCGATTTTATGTGTTTAAATGGTTTTTGAAATGTATTTTATGATTAAATTATGTTAAAGTTTGAAAAGCATCCTTAAAACACTCAAAATAAACTCATATTTATATGAAATTAATGGATAAAGGCTTTGGGGTTTGGCCACAACCGTGCAGAAAAGTGACATAGCTGTGCGTGCAAGTTTTCAACAGTCAGGGATCAGGTATAGTCATGCATGTTTTTGACATAGCCATGTGTCCACTTAAAAAGTAAAAGCTTAATACATATCCAGGCCCCTGAAATTGTCATCTTTTGTCATTTTGGCACCTCAACTTATGATTTTGCCATTTTAACACCTGAACTTGCCGCTTTTTGTCTAAAATGCACTAATCTAATCATCTAATACATCTATCACCCCCTGTACTTGCCACTTTTTATCAGTTTGACACATTTACTTATAGATTTTTGTCAGTTAAACACCTATTACGTGTCACTTACTGATTTGCTAATGTGATGACAAGGGTTTAAAAATTACATTTTAGGCAAGTTCAGGTGTTAAAATGGCAAAATCATAAGTTGAGGTGCCAAAGTGACAAAAGCTGGCAAGTTCAGGGGCTTGTGTATGCATTATGCCAAAAGTAAAATTTTGACAGTCTCAGGCACAACCATGCACAACAGTCTGCAGGTGCACTCCACTAGCTTTTGTGCACATTTTACATTACCAAAAGTTAGTATAATTTAGCCACCTTATGTTCATTATTTTACTCACATTTTAACACACCTTGAGGAATACTTTAAGCCTTAAAACATCTCTTATGCAAGGTATATTCAACAATATATTATTAAGTCATTAACATGTATGCACTCCTTTACATATCATGACATAATACATGAGTAGAAACCTTCAAAATTAATATACAAAAAATAAACCATTTTCAACAAGTTTTCCATAAAAATGATTAAGAGAGATAATTATTAAGGAAATGAAGGTTTCAGAATCATTAAGAGGCTCAATTCAAAGTTCAAACATCAACAACCAAGAAAATACAAAGGGAATTGATCAAAAGGTTTTGAAGGGAATGTTCACTCACGATTTTCTTCAGCTATTCCTAACCTTTTATTACTTCAAAAGACTCTTTATTCTATCACAAAAAGTTCCTAAACAAAGATTAGTAACTTGCTATAAAAATTGTACCTAAAACACTAACTCTTTACGTGTATGCTTGTTGATACCCAAATTTTAATAGTCCTCCAAAGTGGTCCTATGATGAAAGTATTTCACTCAAAAATACATGAAAACTATGGTTGGAGCCCCAAAGACGTACTTTGACCACCCAAAAGCCTAAAACCAAATTCCTTTCTACTCCAAAACTAATAAAGTTTCAAACTTTAGATCCGATTTAAGCATAAAAATCCTAAAAAGACTGAAAAGACCTTGGAGGACTCCAAAAGACCTTAAAGGACTCATGCGGGTCGCTCAGGCGACACCTCAGCACAAAGAAGTCACCTCAGTGCCATTGAGGCGATGCCTCAGCACTGAGGATGCCTTGAACCAGCGACTGGATAGCCAAAACTTCAAAAACGACAACATAACTTAAACTAAAAATATGTATACTAGAATTTATTTAAGTTTTCGATATAGAGACTACATATATGAAATATGCTGCTTAAACCAATTATAAGAATGCTTTTGGAAATTTACAATAAGAATGTTCAAATGAGAATGACATTAATGATTCATAAAAGTGATAATTGAAGAACGTTAAGGAAAATAGATGTGAAAAGAAAGGCATGAGAAAATAAAAATGATACACGAATACACGATAACTTTTAAAGAATGATATAATAATAAGCACAAACATATATGGCACTAAGAGTTAGTAAGACCATATCTGAGATATGGTAGGGTTGGTATATGAGTATAACCGATGCCTGAGGCCAGGTGCCCATTCTACCTTGTAAATATAAGTCCATATCTGGGACATAGTGGGATTAGTAAGTGTGTATAGCTGATGTCTGGGGTCGGATGCAAATTCTACCTTATAGATGTAAGTCTTTGTTTGGGATATAGCAGGGTTGGTAAGTGTGTATAGCTAATACCTAGGGCCGGGTGCACATTCTATCTTGTAGATGTAAGTCCATGTCTAGGACATAGCAGAATTGGTAATTGTGTATAGCCGATGCCTGGAGCCGGGTGCATATTCTACCTTGTAGATGTAAGATCATAGTCGAGGTATATGTATAGTTATTGTCTGGAGCTGGATACATATATTGTTTAGGATTTGGCATTCAAGTTTGTAACATTCTGCCCTAAAATTCCCTAAGTTCTATATAGAGTTATGGACTTGTTTGTAATAGAAATAAGTTCTGAAGCTTATTTTATACATAAGGAATATTTAGGGGTCAAAATGGATATTTTACTTTAAAAAAAGTGAGAGAGCACTATAGCTCTTATCCTTCTCCATGTTTTCCTCTTCTACATATCACCATTTTTCCTTCATTTCTTTTTTTCTTACTTTCTTCTTCTTCTTCTCTACTTCTTTATCAAATTTCTTCTTCTTTTTCACTTAACTATTAATCTTCAAGTTCCAGACAATAATTCCGAATTTGTTCTAGCCAAATTCAAGATTTATATACATATTTTGGGGTAAGTTTATATATCAAACTTGTAAATTGCTGAATTATGCAAAAAAATGGAGCTTTTAATTGAATTTTTGAGTTTTGATGCCTAGTTTGATAAAAAAACAAGGACCCCTAATATGTTTAGAATTGTGTTTGGGATTGAATTAAGTTAGTTTTTGGTTGAATTTGGACCTGTTTCTGCATTTTTGGATCGCAGAGGCGATGCCTCAACTCAGCATTGAGTTAAGTAGAATTGAGATTTAAGCTTGTAATCTTATGATTTATATTTATGGATGTTAGGATCAAATCAAGTTAAAGTTGTAGAGCATAGGCTAGAACCTGATAGATAGGCATTGGTTCAATAAGCTCAGGTGAGTGGATATATGTATATAAAATTAGTTTTGAAACTAAGTATATGTAAGAATATGTTTGTAAAGTTTAGAAAAAGGTTTTCTATAATTTACATTTGATGTTTCTTTACAAATATGATTTTATTAAATATTAGTTTACAAAGTATGAGTGTATAAGTTTCTTAGTTTTTATACTAGAAATTGGAAATATGTAGCATATAATTATTATTGATATAGCAAAAGTAGTTATAAGCAAATACATGGTTAATATTTTGATACATTGATTATGTTTCAGCTTTACACAACTGTCAGTTTTACGATTTAGCTATTATGTTCAAATAGCAATTTGATAAATGTGAATGTTTTGGTTTTATGGACAAAACTATACACTCGTATTATGTACCCTTTAGATTGTACCATGATGACTAGTATTTATTCAATAGTATTTTTATGTATATCAATAACATTATCTAGCAACTGTCTTGGGGACAATGCTTGGTTGAGTTTTAGTACTAGAAAAGAGTTTCTAGTAATAGTCGTGTTTTATTAAGAATTGAACTAAAGATGAGGTCATATGATTGAGGCAATTAGAGTTTGACTAAACCGTGACTTTAGCCGATATTAGGATCTTGTAATAAAGGGACATTTAGTGCATGGTAATTATTTTCTATGGTTCTTGTAAATATAAAAAAAAGTATTCATTTCTAAATTGGTAGTTATAATATCTATGCTAGGGGTCACTCACAACTTATAGAAACAATGTGATTGATTGGGATTTTTAAATTTAGTTTGGGAAGGTGTTTCTATAATATTAAGTGTTAATATTATTTTCCATTGCCATTTAGACTTTAACCTAGTAAGTCATATATATAAGAGTTGCACCATGAAGATAATTATTAATTTAATTATTAATCAAAGATTTTGGTTAATTAATTAAATTAACTGAATTGAATTTAAGTATATGCGGGGATTTAGCATATTTTGAAATAAAATTCAAAGGATGGAACTAATTGAATATTAATTTGGACTTGATTTAATATGTGATATTAAGTTCAAGGACTAAATTACTATTTACCTCCAAACTAGAATGGATATGGGCCATGAGATGGACCATATGATGGATTAAACTTAGGTTTGATTTAAAGAGTTTAATCAGAGCCCATACATTATATTATTTGGTTTGGAGTGGGCTTTGTCTATAAGTATTAGATAAGTCCATAACCTTAGCCCAACCCATTAAGAGTTAATAGAGTCAAAGGTTAAGGTTATCCTTGTAACCAAACACATTCCATTTGTAATATAAAGGAAATATAATATTTGTGTTAGTGGATTGTGTAGTGGAAATATAATGATTCATTCTACTTAGTGGATTGTGTACTGGAAATACAAATGATACATTCCATTTTGTTGGGTTGTATAGAAAAACACAATGATGCATTCCACTTAGTGGGTTGTGTAGAGAAAACACAATAATGCATACCACTTATGATATAAATCAAATATTATATTGATATCTTTAAATTAGTGGAGTGTGTAGAGAAAATAAAATAATGATCTTTGCACTTTTGAGTTGATTTATATATTCTTGCAATATAGAAATCAAGTTGTTGAATGATCATTCTCTTCTTCTTAACTCTCTAAGTGTGTAGAGAGGAATATTCACAAGAGTTGTGAGTTCTTGAGTTTGTACAAGTGTTGTACAAAAGGAAAAATCTATCATCTATTGGAAGTGTTTCATAAGTTCCACATATTTAAGCTTGTGGAGTTAAAAATAAGCATCTTGGGTCAACCTTGAAGAGAGGCTTGTGGGTAGCACTCCATCAATCTTAAAGATCTTCCTTGGGGAAACTTGTATATTTTAAGCTAGAGGCTTCACACTTGGAGGACTTAGAGATTGTAGATCAATATTAATTAAAAGCTTATCGAGCGTGCTACCAACTTAGAGTTATGTAAGTGTTACTAAACTCTTAGTTGATAGGTCTTGTAATATGATTACATGACTTGGTTATTTGCTGATATAATATTATTCTTGATGCATATTTAGTTATGTATTTGCTATGTGATTTGATTTATGGGTATGGAAAGGTTCAAACTTGATGTAAGTGTTGCATGCAATCAAAATTTTTAAAATTTCACATGTTTTGGTTACTTTGAATCTCTTTTCCTTCAATTGGTATCAGAGCCTAAATCACATGATACACATGCTAAAATGATGATATTTGCAAGTGTTGTGAATATAAATAATATCAATTATAGGTCTTGTGTTGAGCATTTGAATGGTTGTAAGTGTTGTGGCCTTTGTTATAAGTGTTACAACTTCAAATGGTGTATTTTTGGTGTGTTTTTTAAAGGTGTGCAGAGTGTACATGGCCATGTTGCAATCTGCCTAGAAATGAAAGGGACACACGGCCAGGTACATAGCCATGTTCAGCACTGTTCAAAATGTTTGAAATGCTTGAAAGTGCCTCTTTTTGTGCAAAACACACACTAGATGCATCTTGGATAATATTATACATATGTTTGCTTGACTTGCTACTTTAAATAACATGCAATGGTTGTATTTTAATTGAATGTATGTTTGTCATTTATGCAAGAATTGATCATGGACTTAGTTTACATCTTATGGTTTATAATAATAATTAAATTATTATTATGGTTATGTAATTAAGAGTTTATTTCATGGAATTAAGATATAAATTATTTTCCTCGGTATGCTAAGGATTGAATGTAAATCATAAAAGTTGTGACCTTAGAGATTTAAGAGTTCAATTGGAGGCCCATTCAACCCATTGGTGGCATGGACCAAGGCCCATGGTGATGGTGACTAAAAAGGCTCATGGAATGAAGGCTTTTCTTGGACTAGGCCCATTTGTAATTGTTCTAAGAGTTAGAATACAATTAGGAAAGGCCCATAATCACTCCTTATTTGGGCATCCATTTTGCATGTTCAATGTGTATATGTGATATATATGTTATGGCATACTATATATGTATGTGATATGTATATACATGGATGGCATGCAATATATGTATGAGATATATATATTGTAAATGGATGGCATGTAATGTATGTATAAGATATATATATTGTAAATGGTTGGCATGCAATGTATGTATGAGATATATATATTGTAATCCAGCTAATGTGCAAAGTGAGACCTTAATAAAGACCCAAAAATCTTCCAATCAAACTTAGGTCTAGGCTCTCTATTGGAGTAATAACTTGCATGGTTTTGGACTTATGTGCATCGGCTATAGATACATAGGGGTATACATAAGGCTCAAAAGATTTATCTAGTGTTATTGTTAAACATGAGATGTTGTAGGTATACGGATACACTATAGGCCAAGAATGGCAAATAGAAGTACCTGAGATTTGTATTGTTCAAATTTATACATTCACTGATCTAATAGTATGGACCTAACTAATGCCAAATACTAAGAATGACAATGCATGCCTGAGGCCCAAAACATTAGGAGCCGGATTAATGGAACCTCACATAAGATGTGATGGATAAGAGTTGTCCACTTAATGAGAACTATTATTCCAAGAATAGCAATATATACCTAAGGGATAATAGTGGCCCATTAAAAACTTCATTACCCATTAGAAATCCATCCAGCAAGGGATTTCCATTTCCTACTTAGAAGTGTAGGATTTGCCAAGTTAGTGAAAGACCATTATGATTAAAGACCAAATCTAATGGTAATCACAGTGACATACAACTAATCAATCTTATTACCTTTTATAGGATTTAATAACATGAGGTCATTAAACCCACTTTCAATTATACTCGACAACAATAGGCTCACGGGCCCTAATTTTTTTGATTGGCTAAGGAATCTAAAAGTTATTTTAGCTTCCGAAAAGATACTCTATACGATAGAGCAAAGCTTACCCCAATCCCTTCCTGAAAATGCTTCATAAAAGGACCATATTACACGTGAAAAATGGAAAGATGATAATATGTAAGCACGTTGCATTATGTGGGCTTCCATGACACTAAGATCCATCGGCAGCATGAGAAGTACACAAGCATAAGGGAAATCCTACTTTACCTATAAGAGTTATTTGGTGAATATAGTAGGACTGCTAGATATGAGATATCTAAGCGGTTGTCCTATGCTAAAATGAAAGAGGGAGAGGATGTGAGAGCTCATGTGAACTCTATGATTAGATCAATAGAGGAGCTAGAGAGTCTGGACTTCACAATGGACTTCTACCTCCAAATGGATATGATCCTCCAATCCTTTCCCGAATCATTCGGGTAAACCATCACCAACTTTCATATGAATAAAATCGAGTGCACTCTTGCGAAGTTATTGAATATACTCATGACGGCCCAAAATGCTATCCAAAAGAGCAAAGGGAAAGATGTTGCACTTATTGCCTCTTCTAGTGGGACTAAGAAGAAGGCCAATAAAAAGAAAAAAGACAAGATAAGTGTTGTTAAGCCTACAGGTAGAATAGCCAAGAATAAGGGCAAGGCCATTGTAAGAAAAGATCAAGGCAAAGGAAAGCTTTTCTATTGCTAGGGTAAAGGACATTGGAAGAGAAATTGTCCCAAGTACCTTGAGTCCCTTAAGGCTAAGGGACAAGGTAAGAATGGAGAATGTAAGACTTTCTCTAGTTTAATTACTTCTAAATATTCTAAGAGCTCATCTAATATATGGGTATTAGATACCGGTGCTGGTTCTCACATTTGTTCATCCTTACAGGATCTAGTAAATAAGAAAATATTGACGCCAAATAAATTGACCTTAAAGCTTGAAAATGGAGCAAGTGTTGTGGCCAAGGCTATAGGATCTACTTCTATTGATTTGCTTGATCATATTTTATTATTGGACAATGTATTGTATGTACCTAATGCCTTTAAGAATACTATCTCTATCTTTAGTTTGACTAGAAGGGGTTATGAATTCTTTTTTGGTAGAGATGAATGTAAAATTTATTTTGGAATAAATTAATTGGCTTGGGTTACTTAATATGTGGTTTATATTATGTTGATAATATATCCAATAACAATGAGCCTTAAACCTATGTGAATGCAATGTTAATTGAGAATGTCTCTAAATATCTATGGCACTTGAGATTATGTCATATTCGAGAAGATAGGATCACAAAGTTAGAAAGGATGGGAAGCTTGAGCAATCTTGAATCCGCATCCGATCCAACTTGTGAGGCTTGTCTTCAAGGCAAGATGACTAGATCACCATTTGTTGGACAAATGGCAAGAGCCAATAATATATTAGAAATTATATATCGTGATGTATATGGACCATTTAGAGAAATGGCTAGTGTAACACCCGTACTTTAAAAGCAATGTGCATACATTATATTTTTATGACATATTTAGTAGAATTTTAGATTTGCATATAAGTGTGAGTATGTGCTTTTGGTAGAGAGGGGCTTATGTGTAAGTAAAGTTGGGACTATTTTATTAAAATAGAAGGTTGAGGATTTTTGGGTAATAATCCAAATTTAATAAGGGGGTGTGTAGAGATGGGTGATATTTATTATTATTTTATTTAGAAATAATTGTTGATAATTATTATTATTATTATTATATGTAATTATTGTGTAGAGATTTTTTGAGAGGCAAATGGTATATTTTAATTGGTGAATTTATTTTATGCGTATTTTATATGTTGTTGGTGTGTTAATGGGAGTTGTAGAGAGTTTTGAGAGGAGAATAAGAAGAGAGGGTTTTGTTTAGCCTTGGGAGATTTTTGATAATTCTCTACATACTTAGCAAGGTTTTTGGGGAGCTTAAGAAGATCAATTAGCTATTTGTGCATCATTTTAGGTAAGCCATGTATTTATTTTGATTATTTGAATTTAAGTTTTTATGTTGAAATTTCATATTCTATTTTGGGTGTTACATCAGTCTTAGTATTTTAAGTATAACTTGAGTTATAGGTCTCTAATTTAAACAAAGGTTTAATGTTCTGAAAGCCTTAGAGAGTCTACTACAACTTTTATGTTTTGCATAAAAGCTAATTCTGCTGTTTCGAGTGACTGGCACAGCCTTACATTTTTATACTCATGCTGGAAACTCTATTTTCCTGTTTTGCCCGATTTTACTCAAAAATTCATAATTAATCTCACACACGTCCAAATGGAGTAATTCTAGTTAAAATTTGAAGTAGACTCATAGGTCTATATTCAAAAATATTTTCATAATTTTTAGATGTGTGTGTGAATTATTTGGATATTTTGAATATAAAGTATAGGGATGCACTTAGTGCATTTTATTGAGTTGAGTGCAAGTGTCTTGGTTGTTACATGAATTAATTTATGAATTATGTGTAGGCATTGATAAGGATGTTGGAGATCCTAATCACTAGGGGAGCTTTGATTTTGAAAGGGTTGAAGCTTTGTTGTAAGTGATTATTAATGTAATGGTATATACGTTAATCCTCTTGAATATGAAAAATGAATGGCTACGCATAAAAAGAACAATATAGGTGATGTGAAATTAATAAATATATTAATTGAGAATATGTTGAATTGTGATTGAGTATGATATTAAATGAGATATGCCTAGTGACATATGTGTGTTTATTGTAAAGATGTTGGTTGGTAATCGAATGTGGTATGAAAATAAATTATATAGATTGTGAAAGTGATAAATGATGGATTGATTGAATATGAGAACTATGTTGCTTTAGATGAATTGACAAGTAGGTGATGTGGTATGATATATACATAATATGTATATATGTTGTTAAGAATGTTGAATTGTATTGAATTGATTGATTGAATGAGGTGAGAAATGAAATGATGTATATATATATGTTGAGAATGTTGAATTGATTGATTGATTGAGGTGAGAAATGAAATGATGTATATATATATATATATATATATATATATATATATATATATATATATATATATATATATTTGTTGAGAATGTTGAATTATGTTGAATGAAGTGATGGAATATAATGTGAGGAAATGCTTGTTTGTTGAAACATGAGTTATGCACATTTATGTGAATTAATTGAAAATGGTGGAAAGTGAATTGAGCACGAATTAAAATGTGGTTGTTGAAATATGAGTTGTATATATGAATTGTGGAATGTTGAATTGTGGTGGATGTGATGTGTGATGAATATGTCGATTGGCTAAGTAACCGTCGACTATGTAAAGTGTGATTAACATGTCGATTGGCTAAGTAACTGTCGACTATGTTAATTGTTGAGTATGTTGATTGGCTAAGTGATCGTCGGCATGCATAAATTGTAGAATATGTCCATTGGCTAAGTGATCGTCAACATACGAAAATTGTTGATTATGTCGTTTGGCTAAGTGTCCATCAGCAAGACAAATAAAACTAACAATTATAAATTGATTGAGAATTGTTGATTATAAGTAATTATTACTTTAATGCTTACATATAGTGAAATTCAAGTAACTATAGTTGTTTGATTATATGAGATTTTGGTATACTTTTAGTATCTTTTTGGTATATGTTGTGAATATATTTAGTATATGGGGAGTATATATTTGGTATATGATAATTATATAATTGGTATATGATTGGTATATTATTGGTATATGATTGGTATATAATTGGTATATGATTTGTATATAATTGGTATATGATTGGTATACTATTGGTATATAATTGGTATATTATTGGTTTATGATTGGTATATTATTGGTTTATGATTGGTATATATTTAGTATATGAGGGGTATATATTTGGTATATATGGAGTATATATTTGGTACATGTGGAGTATATATTTGGTATATGCTGAGTATATATTTGGTATAT
>CATIWO010111052.1:0-35901 GCA_949673435.1 Macaranga tanarius | reverse complement strand
TATACCCTTAATGGTCATTTAACATACTAACAGCAACAGCTAATGAAATTTCACCAAACGGTACATATTTATCAGCTATCAGCTATCAGCTACCAGCTATCAGCTAACCGCAACAGCTATCAGCTATCAGCTGATATAAACAGCCGAACCAAACAGGCCCTATGTTTAAGCTTTGACATGGTACCAGAGCATAATGACTATAAACACTAATACCGAACTTATTATTCCCTGTTCATCTTCTTCTTCTTCGTCTTCTTCTGCTCAATTCAATTTTTCTATCAAATTATCATTTAATAACTATCTTACATGGAAAACATAAATCCTTCCCTTGCTTAATTCTCAATATCTTATTGGCATCATAGATGGAACCAAACCTGCCCCTCTTAAGACTATAATGAACAACAAAACTCCTCCTATTGCTGTTACAAATCCAGAATTTCAGACCTGGTTCAAGAATGATTAAATGTTACCATCCTGGATTCTCTCATCTTTAACTGAAGAAATTTTTCTTTATCTTACTGGTGTCTCTTCTTCATTTGAGGCTTGGACAACTGTTGCTGCTATATTTGGTGCTATCTCACAAAACAAGCAACTGCAATTACATATTGAACTACAAGAGTTGAAGAAAAATGATCTCACAGTCACTACCTATCTTTTCAAAGTAAAATCCTTAGCGGATCAACTTGCAGTTGCCTGTCGACCTATGTCTCCAGCAAAATTCAATGCTGTAATTTACCGTAATATTGGGCTAGATTTTCAAGGTGTGATTAGCAGTTTAAACTTGCGTGCTGAACCTGTTAATTTTGGTGAATTACATAGTCAACTAGTCTCTCATCAAATACTCTTGAAAGCTAATACTAAATCTTATTATGCTAATATGGCTTATAAACTGCCGATCTTGCCTACTCCCTCTAGTTTCTCTTCTCAAACTTTCTCTCCATCACCACAGCATTGTGGTGTTACTGCTTCTCGACCTCCTTTTAAATCTAAATTACAATGAGGCATAACCTGTCAGATTTATGGCCTTAAAAATTATACTGCTAATACCTACAGATGATGGTATTAACAGTTCAATAGTGCACCTTCTCTCAGATTCAATTGACCATAATTTCAACCTCAATTCAATCCTCAAGCTAATCTAAGTTTTCACCAATAATATCAAACACCCACTATGTCGTTTCAAGCTTCATCTCCATCTGCCTATATGGGACAGTATGCTAGCTCATGCTTTCAACCTTGGATTACTGATACTGGAGCAACTGCTCACATTACACCTGATCTCTATTCTCTCACACTTCCATAACAATATGCAGGACATGATCAACTTATCATTGGTGATGGTAAAGGTTTGTCTATTTCTCATTCTGGTAATGCATATCTCTCTTCAAATTCTAATAATTTTCTTTTTTCCAATACCTTATATGTTCCCTAAATTTCTAAACCATTGTTGTCAGTTCAAAAGTTTTGTATTAATAATGATTGTTTCTTTGAATTATAGCCTTTTTACTTTCTCAATAAATCTTAAAAAATAAAACAGGAGCTGCTCTGAGGGGTGAATGAACATGGCTTATATCAGTTTCTAAGTTCTTCTTCAACATGTCCTTCGGCCTTTTCTACATCTTCAGCCTCTAACACTTCTTTTGCTACCTGGCATGCCAGATTCGATTATCCCCACACTCGTATTGTCCTTAATCTAGGTCGAGCATACAATCTATCAGTGTCTACTAAAGATTTTTATAGTCCTTATCAATCTTGTTCTTTAGGGAAATTATCTAAAATTCCATTAGCTTATGTTGAACATCATAGTACTTATCCTTTTAAAATTATCTATTCAGATGTTTGGGTTCCATCTCCTATGTTATCTAATATTGGTTTTAAGTACTTCATTTTATTTATTGATGACTTTACTCAGTCTATATGGATATTTTTTCTAAAGAACAAAAGTGAGGTGTTTGATATATTTCTTAACTTCAAAGCTTATGTTGAAAAACAATTTCACACAACCATTAAAGCTTTTCACTCTGATTAGGGAGGGGAGTATCAACGGCTCAATAAATATTTCAAATCTAATGGTATTGTTCATCGAATAGCCTGTCCTTACACTCATGAGCAAAATGGGGTTGCTGAACAAAAGATAAGACATGTTATAGATACTGGGTTAACTTTACTTGCTTATTGCTCTCTTTATTTTTGATTCTGGGCTTATGCATTTAATACGGCTGTATCTCTCATTAATGGAATGCCTATTCTAATTCTCTAAAATACCTCACCTTTTTTCAAACTTTATAGCAAGAATCCCACTTATCATGATCTCAAAATATTTGGTTATTGTGTTTATCCTTTACTGAGACCTTATAATTCAAATAAATTTCAATTTCAAATAAAGCCATATGTTTATCTTAGTCCATCCTTATCTCACTTTGGTCACTGATGTTTGGATTTGGATACTGATTGGATTTACATTGATAGACATGCTAAATTTGATGAAACTCAATTTCTGTGTCAAAGTAAGTTTTCTTTGAAGTCTCCTACACACTTCAAGGCTGATCAAGACTCTCAAAACTGGTTAAAACTGATTACAAGTCAAAGTTCTCCATCCTCAGGTAACTCCTCAAACTAAAATTTTTATTTTTATTTATCTCATTCATCTCCTACTCTATCGCCTTCTTCTCTTTCTCCAACCAATTCCAATTCAAACATTAGTTTACCTACATCCACTCAATCTTCTTCTCATCTAAACACCACTTCACTCTTCATCCACTTCTTCGGGTTTGAATTTAGTGGTTGACCTTACCTCTTACCCTTCTAACACCTCACCACATATCTATAATAATATTCATAACATCCGCCCTAATTATGACGTAGTTAGTGTATTTATTATTTTTAGATAGGGACTTTCATTTAAGTTAAGTATGGGTATAAGTGTAGAGAGGGATCAAATTAGAAAGGAAGTCAGAGTGAATTATTACCTTTCTAAAGTTTTGGGCTAAAGTGAATTTGTTTCATGTCATTAAGGAGCTAAGTAGCTATTTGTGATAATATTTGGTATTATTTTATTAGTATTAAGATTATTGTTATTATTATTATTATTATTATTATTATTATTATTATTATTATTATTATTATTATCATTATTATTATTATTATTATTATTATTGTTATTATTATTATTATTATTGTTATTATTATTATTGTTGTTATTGTTTTTAAGTGATAAACATATATTATAGTAATATAATATTAAGTGATAATTATGAATTAAAGTTAAGAAGACTTTGGAGGCTAAATAGAGTGTATTGATTGGTTGTAGATTTAGGGGTATATTTTATATGTTTGTGTGAGTGTGTGGTGTATGTTGTGTAGAGAAAATTGGAGAAGAAGAAGAGTGTTTCCTTTAGATATTTTTGGAGAGTTTTTAGAGATTAATCAAGCTAGCAATTCATTACTTTAGGAAGCATTAGAAGGCCTTTTAATCATTGAAGCTTAATTGATAAGCTTTCTTTATGCAATTGATTGATTTTGGTTGAGTTTTATTTGTAGTAAATTCGTGTTCTGCCCCTCCAGTTTTTAGTCATTTTTTTCTTGCTATATCTTGAGTTTTACAACTCTAATTTGAGTAAGGTTGGATTCTCTGAAAATTTCAGAGAGTCCTCTTGAACTTTTATGTTTTAAGTTTTGGTTGAATTTGTTACTAGGAAGGTCAATTAAGACCGAACATTTTACTACTCACTAGATTCCCTATTTTTCTCTATTTTGGTCGAATGAATTGTAAAATCCATAATTAATTCCACACATGTCTGAATTGAGTGAGTCCAATTGGAATTGGAAGAAGACTCATAACCCTAGTATTAATAGTAATTTGGGGGGTTATTGGACTTGTGTGTATGGTTTTAGGTCATGTTGTATTTAGATCATTTGGTGATACTTGGTGTATTTGATATGATTTGTAATGGTTGCTTTTTGGAATTGGTATATATAATGTGTAAGAGTTGGAAGAGGAAGTGGAAACCCTACTCAATAGGGGGAGCTTTGCTTTGAGAAGGAGTTAAAGCTTTTTGGTAAGTAATTATTCATACAATACTTACATAGATTAAATTCTCATGTAATTAGATTTACTTGATGATGTTGGATTATGAAGGCTATTGGTTTATGGAAAGAAAGATGTATACATATGCATATTGATATTATGATATATATATATTATGGTGAGGATGATGAAATGTATGCATATTGCATTGTGTGAGGAAAATGTGTGAGTGTGGAGGTTGAGCTCCACGATCTGAGACTGAGCTAGGCAGAGAGTCTCAGATGTGACCATTCATATGATAGATATACATGTAAGATCTGAGACTGAGTTGGGCAGAGAGTCTCAGGAATGGTCACTTGAAAATGAAAAATATGAAAAGTAAAGTGAGTTTTATGTTAACGTGTATGACGCATGTTAAGATTTTTGGCCGGATAACTAACAAGTATAAACATGCACTGTTGCATTATGTTCATATAAATTGTGTTAAATATGGCTTTAATGTGAGATTGATGATTTGAGAAATGTTAATTGTTAAATAGTGTGAATTAGTGTATATAAGATACTAACAATGATGTTTTAAATGCTTAGAACTCTTGTTGTGACTTGAATTGAGTTATATTTATGTGCTTTGATATCACTAGTCACTTCAAGGGTATTTTCATCAATTTATACAAATGATTTGAGTCTAGGTATCTTCATGAAAGTTGTAGCACTCTGAAATAGCTTTCCATAACTTTTTGAATCTCTTGAATCCAAGTTCTGTAGAGAGAGTTATGGCTGAAAGAGTACGATATGTTTTGGTTAAAGTGACTGGAATCAGCCACTGGCAATTACCAGTATAGGCTGGCAGGCATGGCCACTGGTGATTGCCAGTGGTCTGGCGAGTGCCAGTCTTCTAGCACAGCCCTAGAGACTATTTTAACCATAACTTGAGCTACTGAACTCCAAATGAGGTGTGGTTTAATGCTACAGAAACTTTAAAGAGTCCTCTACAAGTTCCATGTTTTGAGGTTGAGTAGGATCTATCTTTAAGATTCTCTAATTGAGCTTGACATTTTAGTACTCACTTACTCTTTTGTCATTTGGACTTCCGTGCGCAGTCTAAATGTTAAATTCTTATAATTTGATGTGTAGAAATATTATTTATATATTCTCCTTAATTAGTTCTTGAGGAGTATTATATGTTTGATTATATTATCAATTGCTTATTGAGTTAGAAGCTCATTCCTTTGCAATTATGGTTTTCAGGTATTAGATAGCCTAGCTTGAGGAGCTTGCTTTGATAGAAAGCTTGAAGCTTGGTATAGTTATGAACTCATGTGGGATAATAACTTGCTTGGTGTTAACATCTTTATCCTTATGAGCATCTCACCATTTTTGGCATATGAATTTTGTAATAGAATCAAGTGGTTTTTGTATATATATATGTGAAGCTATGTACCTTGTATAAACTTATACTTTTATTTATAACAAATCTTTTATGAAAAATTTTAGCATTGCCATGTGTATGATTTATAATTGGACACTTGTATGTGGTACCTGGAGGGTGCTACATTAAGTGGTATCAGAGCGAGAATTAGATTCCCTTGGGACATGATACATGGTGCATTCATAACATCTAATACATGAGGTTTTTAGAAAGCATGTAGTTAATGTGCGTTGTATATCTCATGATGGATGAACATCAATCACCTCGAGTTGACCCCGAAGATTCATCTGAGTTTTTTCTAGGACATGAGCAAGCATAACCCCAACCTCAACCCAAAGTTCCTCCACCTACTGCATATCCTTTTATGCAGGAGTTTGTACATATGATGAGAAATATAGGTCAACCACCAGAACCTGTAGGTAATGTGGTAGTGGATGAGACTTATGAGAAGATTAGGAAGCATAGTGCAAAAGCCTTTACGGGTACTATTGATCCTGTAATTGCTGAAGAATGGCTGAGAGGCACCGAGAGAATCCTTGATAAAGTTATTAAAGGACTATGATTGCACTATTGAGTACCATCCGGGCAAAGCAAACGTAGTAGCTGACGCTTTAAGTAGCAAAACAATTGAGATTTTAGCTAGAATCATTTGTTATGAAAAGGAGAATCTTATGGCATTGCGAGCTCTGAATATTAATCTTGATGTTGGGGAAAATCACCTGTTGGCTACTTTACAAGTTCAACCATCATTGGTGGATCAAATTGGAAGAGCTCAATTAGAAGATGTATATTTAAGGAAGATGAAAGAAAAAGTGGAATCGGGAAGCAACACACAATTTGCAATTAGAGAAGATGGTGTGTTAGTGATCGACAACCGAGTATATATTCCGGAAGAGGGGGGGAATTGAGAAGACAAATTTTAAATGAAGCACATACTGCTCTGTATACGATACATCCTAAAAGTATAAAAATATACCAGAATTTGAAGTCTTTTTATTGGTGGCCGATAATGAAGAAAGATATTGTGGAATACGTGTCAAAGTACTTAACGTGTCAGCAAGTCAAAGTTGAGCATCAAGCATTAGCAGGAAAATTGCAATCATTGAAGATACCAGAATGGAAATAGGAGAAGATAACGATAGATTTTGTGATTAGATTTCCACAAACATTTTGAATATATGATGCGGTGTGGGTGATAGTTAACCGACTTACCAAATCCGCATACTTTTTGCCCATATAATAGACAGATTCTTTAAACAAGCTAGCTGCTTTTTATGTCTCTAAGATTGTGAAGTTGCATAAAGTGCCATTGTCCATCATATCAGACAGAGATCTACGGTTCACATCACATTTTTAGGAAAGCTTACAAGGAGCATTGGGTACTAAATTATACTTTAGCACTGCTTTTCATCCTTAAACAGATGGGCAATCGGAGAGGACAATCGGAGAGGACAATTCAGACTTTGGAAGATATGATGAGGGCTTGTACTATGGAGTTTAAAGGCAACTGGGATGATCACTTGCCATTGCTAGAATTTGCCTACAACAACAGTTTTCATTCTAGCATTAGCATGGCACCTTATGAAGCTCTCTACAGAAGAAATGTAAAAGTCTAATTTGTAGGGATGTGGAAGGCTTGAGACAAATTGAAGGACCGAACTTGATATAAGAAACAGTGAAAAAAGTTCAAGTGGTCAAGAAATGCTTAAAAGCAGCCCAAGATCACCAGAAAAGTTATGCGGATAGACACTGCCGAGAAATGGAGTATAATGTTGGTAAGAAGGTTTTCTTGAAAGTGTCATCATGGAAGGGAATCTTGTGGTTTGGCAAGCATGGAAAACTAAGTCCAAGATATGTGGGACCATATGAGATCATTGAAAGGATTAGACCACTTGCTTATAGATTGGCTCTTCTAAGGGAATTGTCTACTATCCATGACTTGTTTTATGTGTTGATGTTACGACGATACCGATCAGACCCGAGCCACATTATACAAAAACTAGAAATTAAAATTTATGAGAAGTTGACTTATATAGAGGAACCAATAGAAATTCTTGATCGGAAAGTGAAGCAATTTAGAAACAAGGAGATTCCGATAGTAAAGGTAAAGTGGAGCCACCATTCACCAAAAGAAGCTACATGGGAAGTAGAAGAATAGATGAAGAAGAAATACCCATTCTTATTTCCAGAAGATGGTGAGTAGTTAATTTCAGGGATGAAATTTTATTAAAGGGGGAAAAAAATGAAACATTCGTCCTAATTATAACGTAGTTAGTGAATTTATTATTTTTAAATAGTGGCTTTCATTTAAATTAAGTGTGGGTATAAGTATAGAGTGGGATCAAATTGGAAAAGAAGTCGGAGTGAATTGTTACCTTTCTAAAGTTTTGGGCTAAAGTAAATTTGTTTCATGTCATTAAGGAGCTAAGTAACTATTTGTGATGATATTTGGTATTATTTTATTAGTATTAAGATTATTGTTATTATTGTTGTTGTTATTATTATTATTATTATTATTATTATTATTATTATTATTATTATTATTATTACTATTATTATTATTATTATTATTATTTTTTTTTTAATTGATAAATATGTATTATAGTAATATAATATTAAGTGATGATTATGAATTAAAGTTAAGAAGACTTTGGGGGTTAAATAGAGTGTTTTGATTGGTTATAGATTTAGGGGTATATTTTATATGTTTATGTGAGTGTGTGGTGTATGTTGTGTAGAGAAAATTAGAGAAGAAAAAGGGTGTTTCCTTTAGATATTTTTAGAGATTTTTTGGAGATTGATCAAGCTAGCGATTCATTGTTTTAGGAAGCATTAGAAGGTCTTTTAATCATTGAATCTTAATTGGTAAGCTTTCTTTGTGCAATTGATTGATTTTGGTTGAGTTTTATTTGTTGTAAATTCGTGTTCTGCCAATTTATTTTTCAGTCATTTTTTTCTTGCCATATCTTGAGTTTTACAATTTTGATTTGAGCAAAGTTGGACTCTCTAGAAACTTCAAAGAGTCCTCTCGAACTTTTCTATTTTAAGTTTTAGTTGAATTCGTTCCTAGGAATGTCAATTGAGACCAAACATTTTACTGCTCACTAGATGCCCTATTTTTCTCTGTTTTGGCTGAATGGATTGTAAAATTCATAATTAATTCCACACATATCTGAATTGAGTGAGTCCAATTGGAATTGGAAGAAGACTCATAACCCTAGCTTTGGTAGTAATTTGGGGGGTTATTGGACTTGTGTATGTGGTTTTAGGTCATGTTGTATTTGGATCATTTAGTGATACTTGGCGTATTTAATATGATTTGTAATGGTTGCTTATTGGAATTAGTATATGTGATGTATAGGAGTTAGAAGAAGAAGTGGAAACCCTATTTAATAGAGGGAGCTTTGCTTTGAGAAGGAGTTAAAGCTTTTTGGAAAGTAATTGTTAATACAATGCTTACATATATTAAATTCTTATGTAACTAGATGATGTTGGATTATGAAGGCTATTGGTTGTAGAAAGAAAGATGTATACATATGCATATTGATGTTATTTTATATATATATATATATATATATATATATATATATATATATATATATATCTATATCTATATAGTGGTGAGGATGATAAAATGTATGCATATTGCATTGTGTGAGGGAAACATGTAAGTATGAAGATTAAGCTCCATGATATGAGACTGAGCTAGGCAGACAGTTTTAGATATGACCATTTATGTGATAGATATATGTGTGAGATCTGAGACTGAGCTGGATAGAGAGTCTCAAGAATGGTCACTTGAAAATGGAAAATATGAAAAGCAAAGTGAGTTTTGTGTTAATGTGTGTGACATATGTTAAGATTTTCGGCCGGATAACTAACAAGCATAAACATGCATTATTGCATTATGTTCATATAAGTTATGTTGAATGTGGCTTTAATGTGAGATTAATAATTTGAGAAATGTGAATTGTTGAATAGTGTGAATTGGTGTATATGAGACACCAACAATGATGTTTTAAACGCTTAGAACTCTTGTTGTGACTTGAATTGAGTTATATTCATGTTATTTGACATCACTAGTCACTTCAAAAGTATTTTTGTCAATTCATATAAATGATTTGAGTCTAGATGTCTTCATAAAAATTGTAGCCCTCTGAAATAGCTTTCCATAGCTTTTTGAATCACTTAAATATTAGTTCTATAGAGAGAGTTATGGCCGAAAGAGTGCAACATATTTTGGTCAAAGTAGCTGGAATCAGCCACTGGTGATCACCACTGATTGGTGATCGCCAGTCAAGGCTGGTAGGTATGGCCACTGGCGATCACTAGTGGTCTGGTGAGTGCCAGTCTTTTGGCACAGCCCTAGAGTCTATTTTGACTATAACTTGAGCTACTGAACTCAAAATGAGGCGTGGTTTAATCATACAGAAACTGTAAAGAGTCCTATACAAGTTCCATGTTTTGAGGTTGAGTAGAATCTGTCTTTAAGATTCTCTAATTAAGCTCGACATTTAAGTGCTCACTTACTCCTTTGTCATTTAGACTTTCGTGCGCAATCCAAATGTTAAATTCTTATAATTTGATATGTAGAAATGTTATTTATATATTCTCCTTAATTAGTTCTTGAGGAGTATTATATGTTTGATTGTATTATCAATTGCTTATTGAATCGCAAGCTCATTCCTTTGTAATTATGGTTTTTAGGTATTAGATAGCCTAGCTTGAGGAGCTTGCTTTGATAGAAAGCTTAAAGCTTGGTATAGTTGTGAACTTAGGTAGGATAACAACGTGCTTGGTGTCAACATTTTCATCCTCATAGGCATCTCACCATTTTTGGCATATGAATTTTATAATAGAATCAAGTGGTTTTTGTATATATATATGTAAAGCTATGTACCTTGTATAAACTTATACTTTTATTTATAACAAATCTTTTATGAAAAATTTTAGCATTGCCACATGCATGATTTATAATTGGACACTTGTATGTGGTACCTGGAGGGTGCTACAATGTTTCCTCTATCTCACCTATTCAAACCACACCTGTTCGTACCCATTCTATGCAACTTCATCCTTCAATAATGACCAAAAAAGCTGCTCTCCTTTCTGAAACTTCACTTAATCACAACAACCCTTAAACTGAACCGACCACCTTTAAACAAGCCCAAATATATCAAGTTTGGTAAACTACCATACAAGATGAATACCAAGCACTTATTGACAATCAAACTTGGCATCTTATCCTTAGACCACCAAATCATCATATTGCAGGCAACAAATAGATTTTTCACATCAAAAGAAATTCAAAAAACTCTATTTCATGCTACAAAGCGCGTATTGTTTCCAAAGGATATGATCAATAGTCTGGAATTGATTACAATAAAACTTTTAGTCCAGTGGTTAAAGATACTATAATTCAGACTATCACTGCTCTTGGTGCAATGCGTGGTTGGTTTTTCAAATAAATTGATATCTCTAATGCCTTCTTGCACAGTTATCTTCAAGAAACAGATCATGTGTGCTTGCTTCAATGCTCACTCTACGGCTTAATGCAGGCGCCACGTGTATGGTCTTAGCGCCATAGTTCTTTTCTTTAGAAGCTTAGGTTTCAAATTTTTAAGGCTAATTCTTCTATCTTTATCTTTCGGTAAGGTGCTCATACTATTCTCATGCTAGTTTATGTTGATGATATTCTCATTATGGGTTCTTTCAAAGCTTTAATTGATCAATTTCTTCTTCAGTTGAAAGAGGAATTTTTGGTTAAAGATCTTGGTCAATTAACATTTTTTCTTAGTGTTGAGATTTCACATGATAGCAACGGTGTTTATCTTCATCAACATAAATATCTTCACGACCTTCTCATCAAAACGGGACTCCAAGATGCCAAAGGCTGTCTCACTCCCATGAGTACTTCACCACCATTAACTTAACATAATGGTCCTACATTTGACAAACCTGAAATTTATCATTAGGTAGTTGGCACTTTACAGTATGCCACCTTTACAAGACCTGATATAGCTTTCCTAGTTAATCATCTCTGTTAATTTATACATCAACCAACTGACGTTCATTTGGTAGCTATGAAGAGGATTCTTCGTTATCTCAAGCATACCATTAATCATGCTCTTTTCTTTATCCGTGATTCTACTCCTAATTTACAATGCTTTTCAGATAGGGATTGGGGAGGTTGTCCTGATGATAGAAAATCTACTAGTGGTTATAAAATTTATTTAGGGAAATCTATTATTTCTTGGAGTGCTAAAAAGCAGCTAACCATTTCTTAGATCACCATCTGAAAGTGAGTATAAAGCTCTTGCTAACACCATTATCGAGTTACTTTGGATACATTCACTACTCTAAGAAATTGGTTAAGCACCATCTTCTAAAGCTATTTTGTGGTGTGATAATATTGGAGCTATTTATATGTCTTCAAATCCAATCTTTCACACTCGTACAAAGCACATCGAACTTGATTATTACTTTGTGCTTGAACAAGCAGCTCTTGGAAACATTCAAATTGGTTTTCTTTCGACCAAAGATCAACTTAGTGATATCTTTATCACGCCACTGGGAGTTTGGCCTCGTCAGCTTTATTTTTCCAAACTTTGCTTACATCCTCAACCACTATTGGCTTGACAGGAGTATTAAAGCTGTTAGTAACCATCTTGTAACAATATTATCTTATTTACATCTACAACTATATTTATATTTTGAATTCATTATATCTTAATATGATGTATATATATATAGAGCCATGTACACTGATATTAAGTAATGCAATCAATCTATTTCTCTCTATGTTTAAGCTTTGACAATAACAACATGAAATCCGAACCAAACAAAGAGCAAGAACATCACAATGAGCTCCACAACGATACAACTCTTTTTCAATGGATAAATATCAAAACTCAAGTCCACAACTTGAATAAAACTTCCTAAATCCCAATTAAGTTGCAAATAAATTGAAACTAATATAAAAATAATGAACGTAATAAGTGCATGCAAGTCCAAGAAAATATATAAATAAGAAAATAAATCAATTTAGAAACCTTTAACTAACAAAAATAAGAAAAACTTGGATGTAAAGAAGATAAAAAGAAGAATAGAAAATAAAAAACAAAAATAGAGATAAGGGCATAGAGAAATGGGTTTTTGTAGTGAATAGGTCAATGCCATTTTCAGAAGTTGTTGAGGAGTATAGGAGGGTCTTAGAGTTGGGATGGATAGATAATTGGGTAATTAGGAGGTTTTGGAAAGTCATAAACATGTAATTTTGTTTGATACATTTTGGTTTTGATAGTGGACCATATGCCATTTTTTAGTTTTAAGTTTTATCATTAAGAGGATGATAGACTAAATAGGTGGAAAAATGAGTTTGAGTTGGCTATCAAGTATTTTATTTTAGTATACTTTTAGAAAATATTAGTATGTTTATAAAATTATAGTATAGTCTATTTTAATTAGACTATATTTTATTTATTTAGAAAATATTAAATATAGAATATATTCTAGAATATAATTATAAAATTATAAAATAGAACATTCCTTTGTTATATTAAAATGAATAATGATGAATTGGCTTTTAAATTGCCAAATTCTTTTATTTTCCTTCATTCCAATCAAATCAATTGTAAAGATTAGATTAGAAATTAATAAAAGAAAAAGTAAGTGGACCTAACCTATTAGATCATAACTATATTTACTATTCTGATAGTACATTGGATTAAATAAAATTAAAACAATAGATCTGTTTTTTCTTTCATTTTTCCTATTTCTTTATAATTAAAATAATGACATTGAGCCCTTATTACAGTTCGTACTACTGAATCTGCTTTTTTATTTTTGGTGCTAACAATGTAGAATTTTTTTCTCCTACTTACATCAAATGCTAATAAAAAACAAAAAAATTATAAAATTATAAAATTATAGGGACGGGTCAAACTTTTTTGTATTGTAAATGGAATAAAATGTAAATTTGAGTCTAATTAATGTAATAAAAAAATTGAGTCTATGAGTCTAATATAATTACATTAAAAAATTTATTATAAATGAATCTAGTGAAAATAAAATATGTAAGAAAAATGAAAATATATAGAATTCTATATAAATTTTATATAATATAATATTAGATAATACAATATAATATAACAATATTATTATAAAATCTAATAATATATTTTTAATTTTGATTTAATAAATAAATATTATTAATTTAATGTTGATTTAGGAAAATCAATATTAAATTATTGTAATATTAGTTTTCTATTTTATTTCTAAATAATTGTCTGAAGAATCTCTCAATTTGGAATTAGGAATTAAAAGAATATAAGTAGATGTCACAAATGATAAATTGATTTTTGTTTTACTTATAGGGCTCTATTTCACCCCATCGTCCACCCAATAGGAACTATGAGATCGCCCTAAGAATGCCTTTGTTATCCAAAGGTCGTTGGCCGACTATAAAATCTTGTTCAATAAGTAGGAACACATTAGCTATCTGCTCTTAGGTTGAGCAATAAGAGTCGGAGAAGAGAAACCACTCATTCTTAAAACCAACATTCTTAAGACTGAATAATGGACGGAAAAGGGGGAGGGGGGGCTCCCCATTCTCAATTTTCCTATAACGGGTCCTCCAAAATCACAAGAATTCTTAGTTAGAATGAGATTCCAACTTAGCACCTTTTGAGATTTTGAGAAGAGTTGCTCTTTCAAGAGCATAGTTCGATGCAAGTTATAAGCTATAGTCAGGGAGAGTCATTGTCTATTATTGGCCTTTATGGTAGAATCAATTGGAAGGTCTGAGAGGTGGTGGTTTACTTTTGTGGTAGATGTAAGCAATTGGAGTCTGCTTATATTACTATTATAACCCAATTTTAGGTATTCACTTAATCTTTATAAGGTTCCTCATTAATAGTTTAGGTGCCATTATTCGCTGCTGAACTTATTTCAATTTCAATATCAATTTGATTTGAGATCTCTTATTGAATTGCTCATCTAATGAGCATTCTCAATATTATGCCTTAAAAAGGACTCGAACCTCAATGCTCTTTTATAACACAAGATTATAAGTCTTGCATTTCTACCATTTCACCACCTAAGGCAGGTAACATCCGTATCCTTGAAACATTTATATTGGTGGAAACAATATTATAAAATCTATATTAATTAAGGGTTAAGTTGGTTATAAATGCAAAGGAGGGATTAGATTGAAAATAAAGTTAAATAGAAACTAGATAAATTGGAATTAAGCAAAATTGAAGAAGGACTAAAGAGAAAATAAATGAAATATTTGGGAGCTAAAAGGGAATAATTGGTTTAGTTGTCAAGAGTTTAAGTGAGGTGTCAATATAACAGCAAATCTCTAGATAGCTGCTGAGTAAAAAAAGAAAAGAGAACTGCGTTTAAAAGAAATGCAAATGAGAGGTTTCTGTAATCTTAACGCAAAAGAAAAAGTAAGAGGGAGAGAAGGCATAGCTCTTAGTTAAAGGTGAAGATAAGTGAGGAAATCAAGACTCTGAGTGATTCTTTCTCTTATTTCTCTGATTGAACCATTGAAATTTTTCTTACATTTGATTTGCTCAAGCCTTGAAATTCTAAAGTCGTTTGTTGTTTCTTTTTGGTATTATATGTTTAATTTGAGTTGAGACATCTATCTTTCATTAAATCTTTATATAAGTTCGTTGTTTTTGTAAAATTTCTTTATTGATACATATGGATTCTTGAGCTGGGAAATTCTTGCTTTGCTAAGTCTCTTCTTTCAAGTTAATTATTGTCGAAATCAGTGGGATTTTATTTTGATATAAATACCTCTCACACAAGTTGTGAATTACATGATTACAAAGCTTAATGCTAAACTAGCCTAAGCTATTAGAGGAGGTAATGAAATCATTTTTTACATCTGACAGAAGTGTAATATTATAGATATACAAAATAAGGGTAACATATATGTAAACGAACGAAGGTTGGGGGGTATTAAACCCCGCAGATCACTGAATTTTGACTAAATTTCAAAAGGGATATTCAATTTTAATTTGTTTCTTTTAAATTACTAAACTTTTATTAAATTTCAAAATGGATACCAAATTTCAATTTATTTCTTTTAAATCACCTAACATCAATTTTATTTCATAGATGATACTTGCTGGAATTAAAGGGTATTTTGTTGACATGGCGAATGGAGGAAGAATATTTTTCATCAATTTGCCACATCAACCAACACCTATTTTCTATGTCAAATTACAAAATTTTAGTCAAATAATTTTTTTTATTTATTGTACGTAACACTTAGTAATTTCAACAGGTATCCTCTATGAAATAAAATTGATGTTAGGCGATTTAAAAGAAACAAATTGAAATTGGGCATCCGTTTTGAAATTTAATCAAAGTTCAGTGATTTAAAAGAAACAAATTGAAATTGGGTATCCATTTTGAAATTTAATCAAAGTTCAGTGACCTGCGAGGTTTAATACCCAAAGTTGGGCCTTATTTTAAAGAGTAGCATTTTCGCCAGAAGCACTTGCAGGGTGCTCTGGCACCGCCTGAACAGTCAGGCACTACATGCCTACCACTTAGGCATTGCCTGAGTAGTTGCGCTAGTGCTTGAGTAGATAAGTTGGTTCTCAATCGCCTAAAGTGGTGCCTTAATGGTCTGGTTTGAGTGCAAAGTTAATTTCAATGCATATGAAGACAATTTTGGGACTAAATTGTACCTGAGCTGATGATGGAAATGTTTTGCCAACTTAACTCGGTCAAAAGAGAGAAACTTACCTTCTTCATGTAAAATAAAGAATATATGAATATACATCTTTAGATAGCCTTTGTTAGATGAGTGTGAACAGATGTCCATATCCTTTTAAGTTAAATCAAAACATGTTTTTTCTGTTTTTGTTAGTAAATAAGTAGTGGGTATATATAGTAGTTATAATATCTCACATTAGTTGAGTTTTTTTCTAATGTTTCTGTTGCTTGTAAGTTGTATACCTATATAAGGTACATTAACTTCTGAAATTAATAAAATGGTGTGAGTGCAATTTGTTGGTTTCATTTTTTAATAATAATAATAATAATAATAATAATTATTATTATTATTATTATTATTATTATTATATGCTCATATTTACGGTACAATTTGAAATTTGAAATTTATCTTTTAAATTATTTTAGCATATTATATTGTGCTCAAAGTTAAGAAATTTGTCCTTATTATTTTAATAAACCTTTACTTGGAAGCCTTTTATAATGAATAAAATTTGGGGTATAATATAGCATCGTCATTTTAAGGACAATGTTAGAGGGATCAAGAGTTGGAAATCTATTAATAAAATATCACACCTTGAAGCCATAGTGGTGATTATAACTTTTTATGAAGATGGAAAGCTAATTAAACTTCTATGAAGCATATACTTTTACACATTATTGGAGAATGAAATGTGGAGCAAATTCCATATTGGAAAAGAGCAAGAAAAATGAGTGGCATATAATTGATGAAGAAACCCAACCAAATGGCCCAAGCCATTTTAGTGAAAGGTGGATTCAATACAAAGCCCATTGCTATATTCTAGAGGCCCAGCCGGTGAGACTGAAGGAAGCCACAGAGCCCAAAAAGAGGAGGCCAGGCTTGGATCAGTCCAGGTTGAAAGCAAGTGACAACTGGCCCAAAGTGGGTGAAGCTCAGTTGCACTTGAGGGGGAGTGTTGGAGAATGAAATGGGAGCAATCCCATATTGAAAAAGAGCAAGCAAAATGAGTGCCATATAATTTGATGGAGAAACCCAACCAAATGGCCCAAGCCATTTTGGTGAATGGTGAATCCAATATGAAGCTCAATGCTATGTTCTGGAGAAGACCGGTTGGTACAAAGCCCAACACTCAATCCCGTACTTGAAGTTCAAGCATATCAAAAAATCTATGGAGCCCGAAAAATTCTAACACATATATACTGACTCAGAAATCGCAACAAAAATGTAAAACTCCCCTGCTCAACATGTCCAACTTTTTGGGTTCATGAGCCACCAAAATTGTCTCTTGCTAACATAATGCATGGATCATTTTAATAGCAATTATATCTATGTTGTAACATCTCTGTTGGTTATAATCTGCTAGTGAGCCCCAGACTTTTCCGAATGCAAGGTCCACCACCATTCCATCAATTTGGATACTAATTACATAATATGAACCCAACAAGCATCAACATTCTATTCTATTTAATTACAACATATACGCTCCATCTTTTCCATCAAAACAGCCGCTTCAATCCTCAACTTTGCATGATCTTTAACACAGCAAATGTATCTTTTGTCATGCCAGGATACAAGTAAGACATGCACAGATGCAGGTGCAGCTGAAAAAAATTTGAATTCGAAAGATGCAGACATGTCAGTATTGTTCAAACATAGATGCACTACAATGCATGAGGGCAGAGACCCACCCTGTAAAATGTAGTTAAATGAAAAAATAAAAAATAAAGAAAGAAGGAGCTGGTTTCTTCACAATCTCTATAGATGCAACTGTTTATGATCCTAATTCCTAACTAAAACTAAAAGTAGAGGAAAATAGAAGAGGGGAAGAGAGAAGAATTGATTACAAGTAATCAGTTCCATATCAATCTGCTAATTAACTAATACTCGCTCACTAATCAGTCGGTTAGAAGACAGCAACTTACAACATCGATCACAAGTGTTTTGCTAATGCTGCTTCTTCTGAACCACATGACAATGATCATAGCAACAACACTAATCAACAATTTATAAAAAAAAGAAATATTTATCCAACAGCACACAACTGTAGCTGAATGCCATGTATGTTACTGACACAAATATGGGTTTGGAAAAAAAAAAAAAAAAAGATTTATGGAAAGAGAGAATTAAAGAAGAAGCCAGAAATGGAAGACTGTGTTTGTTAGGCTTTAGAATTGAAATGTTCTTCTCATAGGTGGCCTCAGCCTCACCCTCCATCCCAAATTGGCCCATCTCTTTTTCTTTGAATTTTTCATTTCCCTATCAAAAATTTTAAAATGAATGTACATCCTGAGCAATAGAAACTTTTTATTGTCATTTATATATTATCAGCACCAACATTTTATTTATAATAAACTTTTTTACTTTAAATCATTATTCTTTATTCATGTTTAAAGAATAAAAACTGCAATAAATTTGTTTTATTATTCAAAATCCACAAAATGTTTATCCATCTACAACAACTTGAATTTGTCAATACATTTGAATGAATTTTTTTCTAACAAGAAAAATGGTTGTTGTTTGCGAGTGTATTTGCTCGTAAAAAAATTTGCAACATCAACTTACTAAAAAGACCAATTTGCAGGAGCTCATGGCAAAATGATTTTTGCCTATATAATGTTAATGGACTTTAACCCATCGCCATTACACTTTTTTTTTAAAAAAAATAAAAAATATTTAAAAAGTAGTCATTAAAATTATTTTTATTTATATGAATGTAGCTTTATTGTTATATTTTGTTAGGGGAATTGTTATATTTATTTTTAAAATATTTAGTTAAATGAAAAACTTGTTAATAATTATTTACCAATTCAAGTATAAAAGTTAACTATCAATTTTTTTTATATATAATTATCATGCTGGATATAAGAAATACAATATGATGGAATCGGTCGAATACTGGACTAATATCGGAGGCCTCTACAGTACTTATTTAAAAATGTTAGATATGATATGTTAGATACTAGAAGAATATTCGTATGGAAAAGAAAAAAAAAAAAAAAAAAAAACTTTTAATTAATGTTTTTGTGGGTAATGGACCAGAGGAGAAAGCACATTGAAGTAATGAGTGTGGCAGATATAAAGTGGATGAGATCATATTGGAGAGATGATTCATATTCAGCCTTAGAAAATGAAGGACTAAATGCAGACGCATCTTCATCTTCATCATGTATCATCGATCAATTCCAATCATATCAACTAATAACAAATTAAAAGTTGCCATTTCAACCATTTCCACTACTATTTAATCATGCATATTCAATTATTAAGTAATGCCATACTACACATATACATATATATATAGTGTAGAATATATAATTAATTAATTAATTATTGACATTTAGACGAAGTCCCTTTCTCCTTGATTGACCTCCATATTCTTTCCCTTTGCAGCAGTGCCATTGCCAAACACAAAGTCCAGGTTATAAAGCACAGGCACCATTGTGAGGCAGCACAAGAATACAAGAACTGGTCCAAATATCCATAGAAGGAGAGGCATTCCTGCGTAGAAGAGCCTGTTGCCCACCGTGTTCAGAATAAAACCCTTCTCTAATAGCTCGCTCACGTAATCAGGAGTCACTATGCACATGGGATCAGGTGGTGTGTTGATAAGCATATTCACCTGATTCACAAACCTGATGGAGAGCGAATGGCAAAAGAATGAGAAGAGGAATATGCTTAAGATGGTAACATATTTTAATGCCACCATAAATTCCCCGTGTGCCCCGTATACAGCATCATTGAGTGGCTTCTTCACGCTGTACGTGCTGCTAATAATGGCAGCCAGACCAGCTGACAGAAGGATTGACGTAGTGGCCATCAGGGTTGACCCCATGATTAAGTTTCTGAGCGTTTGGACGGCCAAAATGTTTTTCTTGTCAATGTCCTGCACCAAAAAATGAAAAAGACATATCGTTCCATTTCATTTTTGGTAATATTAATATATATATATATATAGTGCCGTTTACTAGTAGAAGACCAAATCGACAGAGCACATGCAGTTGGGAGTGATGCACATAAAATGACAAGTTTGCAAGATTTCAGGAAAAAGATGAAAGGCAGTTGTGGAGATATTTATACACATACCTAACACACATATAGTGGATTGCTTGCCATATACAACAGGTTATTGAAAAAGGTAAGTATACTTAGTACGTATTAATTTGTTTCCATTAATAAAAAAGAAAACAAACAAAGTTAATTAAACCACCAAATATGGTTTTGGTTGCACTACTACTGTGGAGTAATAGTCTAGCAAAGCTCAAGAAAGAAACTCTATTCATGTACATATAGTAATACGTCTATAATTGATTAATTGATCATATACATAGAGGTACAAGGCAATGAGTGGATGGTGCGAACTAGTAATTAAGGTAAAAAAAAAAAAAGAAAAAGACAAATGATGGTGGCCTGATTCAGATAAACATATTTGAAATCAAAATTTTTTTTTTTTTTTAAATTTTTGGCGATGACCATATATAATGAGAGGTGTGCAGAGTGTTATATATATATATATATATATATATATGCATAAAGAAATGGTAAAAATTAGTGGCAATCATTTTATATGTATGTAGTGGAAAAATATGGATAATGAAATTAATTAATGCAGCTGCTGATTAATAATAATGCTTACTTAGAATTGAAATTAACATGGATATATGTTAGAAGATGGTCCTGATTAAGCAATGGATTAAACACTTAAGCAGAGTAGTGTAGAAGAAGCTGCAGCACTTTTCCAGACAAAAATGGAACAAAATAAAGAAACCAGAGGGAGAGTTAAATGATATGCAGAATAGTTATGTATATATATATATAGATTGAAAAGAGAATTAGGAGTGATCACTGCAGTGCAGGATATGATCATATATATATTTATTTATATGTTAATTATGTATATATAAAGAGGGAGAGGAAGAGATAGGTGCATGGTGCGTACCTTCATCATAGCAGAAACCCAGAAACGCCTACCGGCAGAGTTAGTACCAATGATGGTGGAGAGGGGCCGAGTGCGAACCTTATGCCATAACCAAGCATGATAAGCCATTGTTATCATAAATCCCAGGGGCACTAGTACCACATCCAGATAGCATTTCCTCCACTCCATTAAGTATATACTTGTGTATATATCTATTGTTTTCTGTAATATATATATATATGTAGCCTTCCTTTAGCTGTATATATATATATAAATGGGTGGCAAGCTAGGTAGGGAAGGAGGTAATTAATTGATTAATAGTAGGTGTTTAATTGTGTATATAGATTGAAAGCTAAAATTGATGAGAGAGTAAATATTACTTCTTCTCTGTGTTTTTGTTTTCTCTTTATAAGTCTTGGCATGGCATGTTAGCTCTATATATGCACATGGGATGGGATGAGATGACATGAGATGGAGGAGAAGGAGAGCAAAATAAGAATGAATGTGGACTTAATTGTTTCAAATGTACAATTCAACCACAGCACAAAAAAGGAAGCCTTCTTCTCCTGCAATTGCTTTATACTTTATATCATTATTTTTTCTTTATATTAATTAATCACTTGCTTTGATTAATTTATTGCTATACCTATGAATTGATAACTTATAATTAAACTGCTTGATTTATGTATATATATCAGCTTGCCTAATTATTATGTACAGTATTACTTTCCTTGTACTACCTACTAGTGCTCTTACTAGCCATCACTTCTCAGCTGATTGAAAACATCCCACTCCCATTTTATTTCTTTTGCTTTATTTTATTTACACAAATGAATGTATAATATAATATAATATATACATTAATATATGTATATCACATCAATTTACATATACCTCTAATATATGTAATTAATAGTTCAATTTATGGCAATATAAGTTGTGAAATTTTTTTGTAATTCATAATTTAAGACAAAACAAAATAAATACAACTACACGTTTTATTCGTGAGAATGAAAATGAAAATGAAAAAAAAAAAATAAGAGAAAAGTGTGAAGAACGTGTGGTATCTCCAGTTATTATGCTCTCTTTACTAACCGTTTCTTTTTTTTTTTTTTTTTCTTTTTTTATGAGTTTTGGTAACATAATAATTATATTATTTATATGCAATTTAGCATTTTAATCTGTAATATGGGCGATTCTACCTTAAATTCAATTTATATACTTCTATATGTAAAGTAATTTATTAGCATATATGTTTACGTGCTTGAGTTGAGTGTTAAATAGTTGATATACTGTATACATCTTAAATTCTCAATTAATAAATACATAAAATTAAATATATATTTGTTAATCCAAGTGTATATATTCTTAAAATAGATGAACATACACATTTTGATCTAATTTTCACCAAATTAATAAAAAAATGGATATCTAAAATTAGTTAATAAAAATTTCCACGCGCAAAATACAATACATAATCAAGTGGAAATGAAGGATGAATGATGATTTAATTTGCTTCCTCCAACTGACATCAGCACATTGGAATCATATTCAGTTCCCACTATCTAAAACCCAACTAATTGATGAATATGTCAAGTGCACAACAAACTCTGTTTTTTTAGCTTCACGCTTTCTGCTTATTATATATATATTCCCTCCAAATTCTTATTCTAACTAATTACATTGCACGTTGATAATTGATATACCCACCCTTCTAGTACATGGTAAATATATACATATATATACAACTAAATTATTTTCAAACAAATTTGGTGTGGAATATTCGTAATAATAGCTAGGGTAATTCATTTTGAAAATTCGTTATACATAGGATATATAAATATATTCCTGATTAAATTCCTATGATATATTCCCATATTTCTTTGTTATCTTTTTTCAGAGGTACTGATGGAATATCCTTCCTAATTTCCACTACATTTGAATTCAATACAATATTCTTAAATTCCATTTCCTAACTATTTTCCCTTATTTATATATTCACTCTTTCTTTGCAAACATATATAATTTTCCTTGAATTCTTCATGTCAATTATATATCCATCATATTCCAATGGAATATACAATCATTAGAATACAATACAACTACAGGAGGAAAGGGTCACTATTAATAATATTATAGATATTATAAATTAATTTGTGAAATTAGTTTTTACCTAATTTGAAAAAGAAGAACTATTCCTATACATTTAGATTATTTAATCTCCATATTAATAAAAACACACACATATATATATATATATCAAAAACTAGTATTAGGGCTTAAAGTTTTTATTAGAGTTGAATGTTTTGTATGTATCCATTTGTATACATTTATGACTCACAGGGAGATTAAAAAAAAAAAAAAAGAGTGATGAGTGACTCGTATATCTGAGTTTCGATTGCTTGGTGGTGCATGCTGGGGGTGGTGGCTTACTGGAGGCCACTTTAATTAAGTTGTTGCCTTTTATCAAATCCTATATATATATATATAGCCACCATGAGTGCAAAGGGACCAATTCAAACATATATATGCAACCCTTCAAATCATCGGATAGCTGATTATATATTGAATTAGTTTCACCCCATTCGATTTATTTATATCATTAGTTCAATTTATATAATATTTAATCTGGTTTTTACCAATTAATTAAGCTGCATGTTAATTACCCTTTAAATATTAGTAAAGGAACTGCTTTGAATTATTGGCTTTGCATTGCCATAGATAAAAATATATTAATAGGAAACTTTTGCAGACAGAAATTCAAAAAAGCCTCAAGAATCTTTTGGATGTTCCAATTAACAATCGGTCTCATTTGTCTCATTAACTTTTGTTTATTTGTGCGGAAAGGATAAAGATTTCTCATTTAAAGAAAAAAAAAGAAGAAGAAGTGCATTTGAATATGGAAAAGATAATTGTTTCGAAATGCAATAACAAATCAGTGAGATGAAGATGAAAAGATATATATATATATCTATGAGGTGGCCTGGTTTTTTGTCCACTTGCAAGCTATTGCTGCTTCGCGAATTAATGTCAATCATTCTCGTCTTAGAGTCGAAGTTGATAAAAGAACAAGCAGTATGTACACTGTAACAATAATGTTTATAAGTTTGTGCAGATCATTAAATTTGCATAAGTATCAAGATACATGGCTACACATGTATTACCAAAAAAAAAAAAAATTAAAAAGCTGGGTAAGTGTATAAGATCAATAGAAAGGTGAACACTAGTATAAGATCCATAGAAAGATAAAATATCATGCACATGAGCTGTTAATTTTAATTTGCTTTTTTTTCCCTCTCCATCTAGTGGACTTTGAGGATTTTGGCACTCACATATACTTTATGGTTATGGCAATGTCAATAGAAAAGCAATTGAGACTGAAAAGCTTAAAGCAACAACAAAAAAAAAGTAATTAATTAGTGATATGCTTCTTTTTAATTGTTGATCAATAATCTAATTACTTGCGACGAATGATCAACTTATGTGCATATACACCTAATTGGCCATCTTTAAATATTATTTGTTGCGTGATTCAAAATGGGAGTGAATCATTATCTAATATAATAAGTAAAGTGGAAAATCAATTAATGTGCAGGCAAATGCAGGAATATAATATATATATATATATATATATATATAAGAAAATTAATGGAGATGAAAGGCAATAATAAATACGTATCAGTACTAGCTAGTTAAGTTAGCTAGATAAGGTGGTCCGTACGTAAGTGAAATTATATATATGTCAATATATATGCTATGGGTTCTTACCTGGGTAGGTCTGAGATATTTTGTGTTAGAATTAATTAAGATCAATAACCATTAAGATGAAAAAGTGGGACTGCAATATTTCTGATATATTATTGTGTTTAGTGGTTACACAATATGATGAGATCCACATAAGACCAATAGATCGACAGAATACATATACATCAGTCACCTAACACTAGACATTTATTTCTCCGGCTGACCACCAGCGATATGTAATATATATACACACTCACACTTGTATATATAATATAAGTGTTTAGTGCTCCAATATGTTTGCTTGCCCAAAGGGGAGCTAGCTATATCCTATATGTATACATGTATATATATATGTCTTTTGCATGACACAAAGTCCATATATGTTTTAAGTTCTCGACAGACATTAATGATTATTGAGCGAATTGAAATCATTTGTGAGAAGCTTCTGGGGTTCTATATGTAATTCCACCCCGGCCACTCTAATTCTCTAAAATAATTTCTTTGGTTGATATACAACTATTGGTTTGGGGGAGCCTGTAGGTTTATTTCGTGGCCAATATGTTTAGGGACAAAATTTGCTGAATTTGTTGTATTGGATCTTTAAGGGTTACCTTATTTAACATATCTTTATTCTTCTCTCTAGACGTTTTTTTTTTTTTTTCCTTTTCACTGTTTATTTTCTTCATTTGCTTTGTTTGAAAGGCTAATTTTTATTTTTATTTTTTGCCAGAATCTGGTCTTTCTTCTACTTTCTCTTTATTTTTTACTTTTCTTTGTTTATCTACTAGTTATATTTTGGATAATGATTTGTGTATCTTAAAGAGAAATGAATAATTTTGTCTCTCGACTTGAAAAATCCTAAATTGTCCCTCACACTCATTCAAATGCCCCTACTAATGAGACAAATAAGTAATTTTTAAGGGTTGCAACCAAACATACATCATTCAGATATTATCAAAGTTGGTTTTCTGGAGGAATTAATTTTCAAAATCATTAGAATTCTCTACAAAAACACCATTAAATAAATTTTTTCAAAGACTTCATTATATCCTGGAGGCAAATTGTATACCACAAATATTGCCTTTAGGAAAGTGAGAATTATACACGCCTTGTAGCAAATTTCTCAAGTTTTAGAGTTCTATATATATATATTTTTTTTACAATCTAAAGGCAATATTTTTACTTTGTTTTATTAAAATTTACATCCATGTCAGCACTTAGAGAATTAACAATCAATATCATCAAGTTGAATCGATTTGATGGTGGAAATTTTGTGAGATGACAAAAAAGAATACATTTTATATTAATTTTTATACAATTAGTATATGTTTTAAACACACCAAGGCCTAAAGAGTCAGAAAATGGAGACATTATATAGTGGTCAAACTAATCAAAATTTAGTATTTAATTGAAGCGATAAAAACTAAAACCTAAAGAGGACATGGGTGAATCCTAAATGACTTTATACTATTGGTTTGGTTTGGTATTCCAACTCATTATAGGCCATGATTATTATAAAATTTCTCCAGAAAATGAGACTTTTGCAAAGATAAGGAAGAGAGAAAAATGGATCAATTTTCTAATACCTTTGAAAAAAAAAAAAAAAAAGTACTACTGTGCACACCGTACCACTCTATGGATCAATTTTCTTTATTTAGTTGATGGAAGTCAATAATGTCATTTAAAGAAAAAGAATACAATAAATTAAAGACTAATTTTAATATGTATGGTTATATTAAATTAAATGAGCTGTCAGATGGCCTTTTAATAAAAATTTAAATATATAAAAACCATCTAAAATGCAATCATAATTAATCAATTGACAAATCAATTCATTTTGCACATGTAAGTCACTTATGAGCAATATTTAAGGATGAGCTAAGTCCTTTAGTGATGATAAATGCCAGTTTTAATATTAAAAAAATATATACAATTTAAGAGCCTCCTCAACTAAACCTGTAAATATATACATATGTATTTATAAAAAATGATTAGCTGTACAGTCAAGCACTGTTTAATTATAAGTATGAGTATGATTGAAGTCTCATTGATTAAGTTAATTAGTGCATATATCGGATAGAAGTGGGGATCACGATGCACTCATACTTTAAGTAATATCCATAATGATTGATTAGCTAAGTTAGTTAGCTGATTATCATATTAAGGCTGCAACGCAATAGCTCATGCAGTGCACTTTGTATTTGATATATACAAATATATTGATGCAGCTACCCCTGCTTCAACATTGCATATGCATAACATTGAATTATTCATAGCATTAGAATTCAATTTGAAAAGTTAAACAGTGTGTGTGTGGGTATTATGAATTCAAGACTAGACTCTAGAGCACTGGCCAGTCCATAACCCTAGGGCAATGCTGCAATATTTCCCAAAAAAAGAGATGGAAGAAAAAGGGCATTTTAATTTTAACATTCACATGGGCATGGTTGATTTTCTTTCTCTCTCTCTCGAAGTTTTAAATGGCGCATTCATAGGAGAGCCAGAGGACACAGTTTGATTGGAATATTAAACAGTACAAGTGAATTGTACGAGGCAAAGTCCTTTTGACTGTTGGGGTGGTTTGCATTGGAAACCCAAGCACTCATGCTCATGCGCCCTAACAAATAACTGAACCACCTCAATTAATATTATAATCTAACATCATGTCTTTTAATCCTTCCCTTGAAATCTCAGTCCATGGCTCCATGCTCCTTATTTATTTATTTATTTTTTCTGTTCTAATTCTAACTACACATTTCTCACAGATTAAGAATCCATTCTTATTCAATTAAGATTAGAGTCCACACCTTTTTTGGTGGCTTATCGTTAGTTTTATTATAGATTATAATATAATAACAAAATCATCTTTATATTAAATATACAAATAAATAAATAAAGAATTCCCAAGCCATGTCCTCAACTCACCTCCTATAAGTTCAAAGCATCCCATTGGAAAAAAAGCACACAAAGAAAGCTATTTCTCTTGCCTGCAGCTGCTGCTTCAATGGATTGCAACAAGTCTAACAAGATCAGAGAAATTGTTAGGCTTCAACAGATCCTGAAGAAGTGGAGAAAGCAGGCAACTTCCTCCAAAGACAGAAGCAGCAGCTGCAGCAGCAGTAAAAGCATTAAATTTCTGAAGAGGACGCTGTCTTTATCAGAGAGCTCTGCCGGCCGCGACACGCCAAGCAATGCCGTCAAAAAGGGATACCTGGCCATTTGCGTTGGAGAAGAGCTCAAGAGATTCACAATACCGACAGAGTATTTGGGACATCCTGCCTTTCACTTACTACTAAGAGAAGCAGAGGAGGAATTTGGGTTTCAACAGACAGGCGTTCTAAGGATTCCTTGCGAAGTTGCTCTCTTTGAGAGTATTTTGAAACTGGTGGAGGAAAAGAAAGATGTTTATTTCATGCAGCCGCAGGACTCCACTTTAGGACACTGCTCCTCCAAAACTCACCAAACTCCATCTCATCATCCTCAAAGTCCCCTGTGCAGATAGTTAGTCATCCATTTTCTGTATTCACCTCATTTAACCTCTTGTTTTTTTCTCCTTCTGGATGAGGTTATGTATGTGAGAGAGAGACAGAGAGAGTTTTTAATAAATTTTTGAATTTTGTAACACAAGTATTTCACAAGTAGAAAACAACTTTGATTCTCACTTACTGACCATTTTCAAGTTCCCCCTTATTTATTTATCCACCATATGTTGCCTTGCCTTGGCTCTTATGCTGCTTTTTTCCTGTTCACGTTTTTAATTAGCGGTGCTTATATGACAGGATACCAGTTATGAACTCCATCTGGTCCATGTCTAAGGCCATATTAATACCTGGTGTGCGTGTTTATGTGGAGTGAAGGGAGTGAAAACTTGATGTAACTAATAAAACGCTCAGCTACATTTAACAGAACACATAAGAGCATCAAGTATGACATTCCAGCACTCAATGAGTAGCATTTGAATGGATATACATATACAGTTTGCTAACCATTTAAAATCCTCTTGCTAGTATCAATAGTTTCATCAGATTCAATTGTATAACAGCAAATTGTCAAAATTTGTGCTCACCTGCTCAACCACGGAGATATTGATAAACATGCAAGTGTTATTATGGTCAAGTATGTTACAAAGATATCATAATGCACGACATTAAATTACAGCAGTTTCCAGTCTGCACAAAAAATAAACTTAAACTATAGAATATAATACATCATTTCGAGACTTTCATCACTTAACTCACATGCACCCCATTTATTTCATGCTTCAAGTACAGGCGCATGTTAGGAGTGACACTGAAGTCCTTTTTCACCATCAAAATAAATAAATAAATAAATAAATGAGAAAAGAAAAGGAGTTGTTTACTTGTGCAAAATAATGGATCAGAAGTCACAATGGCACTGTCAGATCCAATAAAAGAGGAGACCCACATGATATATCTTTCAGTTGTGTGTGTGAAGGACAAACTGTAATGAGTTATTTGTTCATTTTCAAGGCCACTCTAAAAGGCTCAAAGAAATAATTATTAAGTATCGGGAAACCAGCAACAACACCCTCCTCATTCCTCAATATTCAAATTAATAAAAAGATTAAGAAAGGCTATTGACTCAAGGTCGAGTTTAATATTCTCAAGTGGCTAGATATCAAAAGCCTCAAATTGATCATCATGGCAATAAAATGATTTAACTTTTGTTAATTCTAACAATATACCGAAAATTTCAAGTAAAACCAGACTTGCAAATAACTTGGCATAAAACCAAAACACACAAATAAATAACCTGGCATTATGGATTTTCAAGAGGCTAAATCGGATATGCAAGATATGATGCAACAACCAATATCATGGACAGGTCTCTCTAAATCCAATCCTAACATGTATATGACTACCCTAAATTATTGAAGAAAAGATAAATGATTGAATATATAGTCTAACATTATTAATAAGGTTTAATGCTGATGAATATGCACAACCTCCATCGCATATTATGGCTCAAATGGGATTCTTATATTGGACCTCCAATAATCAATAAAAGGAGGTAGGAGAAATAAACAAATATATGTATAATCAAAACTAAGATTATGGTAGGGAACTGCATAGGTATGAGTGCCTAGTTATACCATGAACTAGATTATTCAACAAGTATCAACTAAATAAGGATATATAAAAACAGATGATATTCTTCATCACAATGCTAATCCATCTAATAAAAATATGGAAAGAAATAGTTGTCATCAGGAACAAGTCCCTGACTTACATTGTTTTCATATCATCTTATAGCGAAAGGAACCTTACCGAAGCATTAGCACATTCCATAGGGCTGCAGTCGTACACAGTCAATATTTGAAGCCCATGAATCTTACTGCCCTAACTTGTTATAAATTTGAATGAGAAATTTCCCATTCAAAAACATTTCATAATGTAACTTAAAATTGTCAAGAAAAGATGATGGTTCCCGCCATGCAATTGTATAAAATAATTTTTAAAAACAATTGAGCTATTAAAAGGTAAAGGGGTAGACAATCAGGCATCAGCATTGACAAATATAGCTTCTAGATGAGACGATTCCAAATGTAAGACTAGTTAAATCGTGAACAGATATCGCATCAATGCTGTGTTTTGTTAACAGAAGTTAAGAAATATCACCACCAGGAGAAGCATGAAGATGCTAGAAATCTCATAAACAGATAGTGAATAGGAGAGGCATGGTAGAGAAGAGAAGGCCAGTTTTCAATTATATTATAGGAGGAGAAAGAAAAAAGAAAAAAGAAACTAGAATCCAACAAATGAGGACAATAAGGAAGTGGCATGAACTCCAATATACACTAACAATAAAATAAAGATGTACAACAAGTGAAGATTTAGATAAGAATGAATACAAGGCTTCTAAAACTGAAAGGAATAATATAATGAATGGGAAATTGGTGGATGAGATTTTAAAGATAAAGAGTGTCACCATCAGTATAATTAGGGAAGGTAACACATTTGAAAACTTTGCAATTAGAGCACAGCACATATCCAATCTGCATCGAGAGTAGAGTAGGAGGGAATGTTGATTATAAAGATAATAAAAAATAGTAATTGAAGTAGCAAGTAGCAACCACACACTTACAGCTCTGCAGGAGGGACACCGACGGTAGGTGCGCTTATTATCAGCTTTAACATTGGTTTTTTGTCCCTTACAGAAATCACAGAGCAGCCAGCCTTTGCCATTGCAAGGTTCACACATGATGGAGGCTGAGTCAACCTTTTCAAAACAACTGGAATAGAGTAAGAAGCATGACAAGGACATGGTAATGGTGAGTAAAATTATTTCCAAGGTAAACCTGGTTCTGCTGCTGCGGGGGAAGAGGAGCGCAGTTCAAAGGCTTAAAGAAACGGGTAGTGGTGGTCCACCGTAGCGACGCTGAGGCTGAGCAATTGAGATTGGGTGGTGGATGGTTTAGTACCATAAACTTTTCCATTTCTTCTACTTTACGAATGAATCTTATCTTCCGCACGCCCTCTGCTCCTCCTCACAGTCAGACTCCCACTTCTACTCTTTTCTTTGTTATCCATCCCATCCCATCCCATTATGTCAGAGAGACACCAGCACAAATACTGAATGCCACCTCCTTTTCCTACTAATGACCAACCTGCCACCCACCCCTACTTTTTTATCCACAAATTAGTCCTCGATAATTTTTTTTATTATTCATTAATATTAGCCTCTTTTTATTTTTTTTAAAAGATAATATTAGTAATATTAATATTATAAAAAAAAAGATAATATTATAATCAAAATTAATTATTATTCTAAAAAAAATGTTGTTGGGTAGTAAAAACTCAGTTCCTAATTGAGGTGAGCTTTGTCCATTTAGAAACGAAGGGCACAAATGCATTCTATGCTATTAACAATTTCATTTTAACGAAATTCAGGTGAAGTTTGTCTCCGTCTTTCCTTTTTTTTTATATATATATATCTCCCGCAAGACATAATTGTCCATCTATTAATGTTTAATGTTAATGCCGTGAAACAAAGTCTTTTGCCCCTCAAATCATTTTTTGCCACGGAATTATCTCTTCTGCTATTACAGTGATATTGCTCCTGCTACATTCCAAGACGAAGACATAGACAAATGTGTAGAAGAAATTAGTCCACAAATACAAATTCTCCCTGATAACAACCACTCTTTTTCTGAAAAATAGTATTAATAAATTTCAAACTCTCACAAGTTTACACTTACATGGACCAAAAAGAAAATCCCCACGGGCACCATCATTTTTAAGAATCATGAATGCGAGCCTCATCAGACTATAACATCACGAACATGGAAAGTCTGGAATTGGATGATCTCAGAATCATATGTTCTTACACTTCCACCCTCTCTCCCTCTGAGCCAACTAGTTTCTACTTCAAGCATCTCTCCTTCCTCGATCACGACTTGAAAAACGCAATGACATTCTAAGATCAACAATTAATGATGATAGTTTTGTCCTTTCAGAATAGTCCATGACCTGAAAATCCACCAATCATGCACCCATTACTCTTTATCTATGACAATCAACAACATAACAAATATATCTATAACTTGCTAGTAATTTTCAAAAGAAGAGAATTGGCTTCACATCTCCCAGTGACAGACATAGCCACATGAACTTCACCATACAACAAACCAACCACGATTATAGCAAACTGCCAATTTTTTTTCCCCTCATGGCAAGATGTTAAAATAAGAAACCCATCCAACTAATTTTCTCAATTAATAATTCTGAAAGTTCTACAGCGGCTATTTTATTTGATGATCGGTACTAGGAGCTTCTGTGGAAAGTTTCTAAGCTAGAAACTAGAAAAGATGCAAATCAGGAGTTCTATACAACTTCAGGAAGGACGTGCAAAGATAGGATTCTCACATTTAAAAGTTAAAAGAAGAGATCTTCATCTTGTAGCCTATCATAATTAAAATCCATCTTCCTTGATGAAGAGGCCACTAGAAAACACAAAACTGAACTTTGAGATGACCCTGTACTCTATAACAGAGATAGCTTCTTATCATTATAATATTTGTTCAAAAGTAAGCATTTTGTTGCTAGAAGCATACAGAGCAAAGCTATAAACTTCCACTGAGACATATTTATCTTTCAGATGCATGGCAGCATTAGCATGGATCTTAGTGATCAATAATACATGGTATAGAATCCAATACACATGAACATTGACAAAAAATTACCTATAGAGTTGTTCAACAAGGACAAGCAATGCAATCTGATGATTCAAAACCATGGAAGATAATTTGATTGATTTATTAGCCCGTTTTCGGATTCGCTGTCCATGACCATAAGGACCGCCTATACAGAATGATAGCCTTGAAGCCCCCTGCAGAAAAGACAACTTTAATCTTTTCTGTATAATTAGCTAATACAATGTTGCTCGAATTGAAAAAATTAAAGATGGAAATCAAGATTAAGAGTATAAAAGACAAGTAGGTTCACACAGTATTTCCCGCATGTGCAACCAACTCAGCCATCTGCTCAGATCCAATATCTAATCCATGCTCATCCAACATCACAACCTACAAATAAATTATTGCAGAAGAACGATGGATAAATAGAATAAAAACAAACTGTCAAGGGTGGGGTGGGATTGGGAAGACCAATATTTGTGACTATTTTAGGGAACCAGATATCCCATACATTGAAGTTCTGTGTTTCATGTGAGAAAATTATTTTGAAGAGCAACCAGTTTATGGACAAAAAAGGTGCAAACATACTTTACGGAAAAACAAGGTTATGAATAACAAAAGGTAGGCAAGAGATGAGGATAGGATAAAGTAAAGATGGAACCAAGAGGCAACTTCAAGTCCTAAAGTTAACCTTGAGTTGAGACTTGAGAGCACTCATCAAATAGAAAGTAAAATAAATAGCTTATTATTTAAAACAAGAAATTGACACGAAAATGTTAAAAAGAGATTATATTTATACCCAATCATCAGACGTTATAAGGTTCATGGCTGCCATGTCTTCATCATCAACCTGAGCCCTCGCGTCACTGAATGCAAGTTAGGTACAGATATTGAAACGCAAATGAGTAGATTGGAAATTAAAGAGAAATACCGAGCATTTCTAGGATTGGAGCGAAGTTGTACATCCTGAACAGAGCAATAGTATTTGAGCTTGCGAATATAATCATCTACAAGTAATTGTACCCCAGGGGACCTCTTTTTTCCAACAGTGATTATCCTCAAAGGCAAGGCTCTCTAACCAAAACCAAATGACATAGATTTTGAGATTTGACAATGGCAGGGGGCAAATGAAATGATGGTTTTGGGTTATATTTACCACTGCCACTGATTGAGCAGAGCATTTAGATTGGGAAGCTGAAAATGGATAAAAGAGGAGGAAGTGAATATGATGAAATTGATTTGAGATAAAATTAAGATGATATGTATGTACCTGGAGCTGGAGCTGGAGAAGAGAAGTTGTTGTATAGGTGAAAACAGGGGGAGGTTGAGATTGCCATCTCAGAGTAACAGTCAATCACCAGACAGCCTAAGAAAACCAATTATCGTAAATTCCGTTCATTAGTTGCAAATGAAATGTAGAATTAAAATAAAATAATCTTACAATCATATCACGCTTAGATTCTGCAATCTAATCTAAGAATTAGAATTGCAAATGAGTAACTTCGAAACTGAGAAGCCCACGGCGAGCCCATATCATACTAGTAATGAGACGAGAAAAGCCCAAATTTAAAACACATCCAAAATCAAAGACAACACATTTTGAGGCTATGGAGTCTTCTTCACCAAAATCCAGGAGACTGCTGCTGGTAAATGGTAATGGTATGCCTGCTTTGCTTTTCTAATCAAATCATGTCCTCTTTCATTACAATATTATAGAAAAATAAAATAAAATAACTAACTAACATACTTCAATTTTTTTACTGTTGCAGTGTTGCTTCCTTCAACAAATCTAAATTTCTTGCTCCATAGTTCACTTTTTTTGTGCTAAATTCAAACAACAATGACATGGCTTTGTTAAGTTATATGGATATTGGTGGAGCAGCAGATTATACTGGGTTAATGCTTTGGTTGTTTATAAATTGTATTTATTAAGTTGTTGATCAAAATATATTTGTAATTTGCCTCCTATATTTTCGCCAGGAAATTCTGAGACCGTGGGACTTACGGAAGCTGAAGACAGAAGCAGAGAATCAAACAATTGTCCGGCCATGGTTCCATGGGTTGCATCTCATTTACCTGTGACGTCTATAACGAGTACACAAGCAACGGGTTCGTTAGAAAGAGTAGAACTAGAACGTCAGGAGAAATGATGGAGTTGGACAGAGTCACAGATGAAGCTAATACCTGCAGTAGCACTGCTGCTGTGAAGGCTTTTGAGCTTGGAGAAGTATTGGAAGGAGTTGCAGCATTGCAATACTGGCACCACAGCACATTGGAAACACAAATGCTACCATTTCTTGGAAGCTATACTCAACTTAAATGTGAACAACAAAATTGGTCACAAGCAACTGTATTTGTATTTGATAGTGAATAGGAAAATGCGTAACAAAGTAGTCCACATGCTTTAAAAAAAAAAAAAAAATTGTAGTCCACACCACAACCATAGGAGGTGCAAAGTTAGTAAGTTGCTCAAAGAGCAGCATCTTTTGTATATCCGGAGATACAAAGCAACAGTGTGTTGTTGGATTGCATTTTTCATAAGCATATGTTCTATAGATTAACTCCCCTTTCCCTTTCTTTTTTTACATGTTTTGATACCATTTTTTTTCAACATAGAAATGCTTCATGGTTCATTCAGTCCTTTTGCAGATATGTGTAACGTGTTGAAGTTGGGGTAATTATTTTCCCCTGCCAATTAGATAACTTGTTGCTTTTTCTTCTTCCTTGGCATATTATTATATTGTTGCCTTATAATTTAGTAGAAATAACTGTTGCTTGCTTTACAAAATCATGAGTAGATTGAGAAGATTTGTTTGCCGTGTGAATATTGCAGATTCAGCAGAGGTACAAAGGTGCAACTGGATATCTGCCATTTATTTTTGAGGGCTCA
>CATIWO010111035.1:0-15308 GCA_949673435.1 Macaranga tanarius | reverse complement strand
CGATTAAAGACAACATTTGATTATGTCAAAACACAATATTCCTCATGTTGAGAACTATAGCAATCTCAGGTCTAAGGATTTAATGACACAACTACTAGAGATTAACTTATGACTTTGATCCATGTATTAATCTCAAGACGGGTCTGTCCAATATTTGTTCTCAATAAATACATATAAATTTGATTTGTATCTTATACACATATTCATCCCGTGAATATCAATCAAACTTTATGCTAATCTTAAGTCATTGTTATTCCCATAACAATAACCGATCAGGGACATTTAGAATAATCAATAATATTATTCAAGGACATTATTATATAATAAACATGCAAATCATCATAATAATAAATTCTCATAAATAGTCAAAATACCATGTCCATACAATAGGCCTAGAGCACTATTACTAACAGAGCCTCAATCGAATGTGAAAGCAATGCTAATAGAAAATGCCTCTAACTCCAAATATCTATGGCACTTGAGATATAGGATCACGAAGTTAGAAAGGATGGGAATCTTGAGCAATCTTCAATCCACATCCAATCTAACTTGTGAGGCTTGTCTTCAAGGCAAGATGACTAGATCACCATTTGTTGGACAAATGGCAATAGCCAATAATATATTAGAAATCATACATTATGATGTATGTGGGCCAATTAAGGAAATGGCTAGAGGTGGCTTCTTCTATTTTAATACCTTTATAGATGATTTATCAAGGTATGACCACTTATTTCTTATGAAGAACAAGAGTGAATCCTTTGAAAAATTCAAGGAGTTTAAGGCCCGAGTAGAAAATCAAACCAGGAAGAGTATTAAAACTCTTCCATTGGATTGAGGAGGTGAATACTTAAGTACCGATTGTATAGAGTTCTTTAAGGAATATGGCATTGTATCATAGCTCACGCCACCCGGAACACCACAGTTGAATGGTGTATTCGAGAGGCGTAACCGTACCTTATTAGATATGGTACGATCCATGATGAGCTACATCGATCTTCTCATATCACTTTGGGGTTTTGCACACCAAACGGCCTCCTACATCCTTAATCGAGTTCCATCCAAGTCTGTTCCTACCACACAATATGAGATATGGAATGGTAAGGCATTAAGACTTAAACATATTAGGATTTGGGGGTGCCCGACTTTTATTAAAAAGCTAAAATTGGACAAGTTGGATGCGAAATCAATCAAAGGAAGGTTTGTTGGATATCCTAAAGATAGTTTAGGGTATTTCTTTTATCTTCCTGCTGATCAAGTTGCTATTGTAAGTATAGATGCCATATTTCTTAAGACACAGTTTCTTAAGGAAGGTGGCCAAAGAAGGAAGATAATATTAGATGAGGAGTCATCTAAAGAAGCCCAACAAATTAATCAAATGGACTTTGATCAACCCGAGGAGCCTATTCTAATTGAGAATGTCATTACACCGACTCTTAGAAGGACTAATAGGGTATCTCATCCTCCAGAGAGATACAGTTTTCTCCATATTATGTAAGAGTTGTATATTTATAAAGAAAACATTCATGTTGATGATACTACTACGCATGAAGAAGCTTTATATGATAAAGATTCTTCAAGATGGCTTGAGGCAATAAGAATTGAGATGGATTCTATGTATGCAAACTAAGTCTGGACACTTGTTGATCCTCCTAAGGGTATTATACGTATTAGGAGTAAATGAATCTTCAAGAGAAAGATTAGTGCAGATAGGAAGGTAGAGACCTTCAAAGCTAGGCTTGTAGTGAAAGGGTTTCACCAAAGGCAAGGGGTTAACTATGAGGAGACTTTCTCACCAGTAGCCATGCTTAAATCCATTCAGATTCTTCTTGCTATTGCCGCACACTATGATTATAAGGTTTGGCATACAGATTTTAAGACCACCTTCCTTAACGGGTATGTTAAGGAAGACATTTTCATGGAGCAACCCAAAGGTTTTGAATCCGAGGAAAGCTCAAAAGTGTGCAAGCTTCATAGATCTATCTATGGTCTCAAGCAAGCTTCAAGGAGTTGGAATCATCATTTCTATGAGGCTATCCATTCTTATGGTTTCATTAAGAACATACATGAGCCATGCGTTTATAAGAAGGTTAGTGGGAGCCAACTCACTTTCCTAGTCTTGTATGTTGATGACATAATTCTCATTAGGAATGACGTCGGTTTGATGACTTCGGTAAAAGTATGGTTATCTAAGACCTTCTCAATGAAAGACTTAGGAGAGGCTACCTATATTCTTGGGATTCAAGTCATTAGAGATAGATCGAAGAGAATAATAGGTTTATCTAAAAGTCTTTACTTGGAAAAGGTGTTGAAGAGGTTCAACATGCTTGATTCCAAGAGAGGATTATTACCATTTAGGTATGGTATCCACCTTTCCAAGATGATGTTGCCCAAAACATCTGAGGAAATGGCGGAGATGGCCAAGATTCCTTATGCTTCGGCTATAGGAAGCCTAATGTTTTTTATGTTATGTATAAGGCTGGATATTGCCTATGTTGTTAGTGTGACTAGTACATTTCAATCCAACCCAGACTTGGGGCATTGGGTGGCAGTTAAGGCTGTCCTTAAGTACTTGAGAAGAACTAAGGATTTAGTCTTGACTTATGGAGGAGGTGACTTACACCTTACGGGCTTCACAGATTTTGAGTTTCAGTTGGATATGGATGATAGAAAGTCTATCTTTGGGTTTTTCTTCACCTGTAATAAAGGTGCAGTGAGCTGGAAGAGTTTCAAACAGAGTATCACTACTGATTCCACTATAGAGGCCGAGTATATAGTCGTATCAAATGCTACTAAGGAAGCTGTTTGGATTCGAAAGTTCATCACTGAACAAGGAGTTGTTCCTTCCATTAAGTCGGCAGTACCTCTCTTCTGCGACAATAATGGAGCCATCATTTTGGCAAAGGAACTGAGGTCTCACTAGAAATCCAAACACATCAAAAGGCGCTTTCATATTATCAGGTAACTTGTTGGTAAGGGCAATGTGCTCATGCAGAAGGTAGCTTCAGCCGATAATGTGGCTGATCCACTCACTAAGGCACTTACTCAACTGCAGTTAGACCACCATATTGAGAAGATAGGTCTTAGATATTGTAGAAAATAACACTAGTACAAATGGGAGATTGTTAGTGTAGATGTGCCCTAAAGCCATTCTTGTATATAGACATTGTATATTTATTCCTATGGTAATAAAATATTAATTTAAATTAAGTGTTAAGTTTATTTGAATATTTACCCTTAGTATTATATTAAATGAGTTTATTATTAAGAGTTGATAATATGAGTGAAAAACTTATTTGGTACATATACTATAAATGTTTATAGTCGTTGGATTAATATAAGAGTAGTATTAATCCCTCCCTAGACTATCACCTCTATCTATTTTCCTTGATCGGTATATGATATCGATAGTGGGAGGTAGTGAGTCTCATGCTACTTGATATAAAATATCAGAACAGACACATGGATACTCATATGATGAGTGGATTGAACATGTGACGTAAGATTTGTGATTGCATAGATATTCACTTTTTAGTCAATAATCATAATCTTAGACATAATGGTGTATATAGTCCTTTGACCTGAGGTGACACAGTCATCCACATATAGTTGGTTGAGTTTATTACCGCTTACATATTTGTACTAGCCACGCATAGGTATATAGCATGTGATGGCTCTAGTTGGTTATATTTAAGGATAAGTGATCGGCTAAGATGGAATTTATTACCTGAAGTGAACTGGGATAAGATTCTATGCTATCTAAGTTATATTTGATGAATAAGTACCTGGCTAGGTCAAACTCGACTTACCCGAAAAGAGTTTCGGTGCTAGAAAGAGTTTCTAGTAGAAGTTGTGTTTTGTCGAGAATTGAACTTAAGATGAGGTCATATGATTAAGGCAATTAAAGTTTGATTGAACTGTGACTCCAGCCGATATTGAGATCTTATAATGAAGGGACTTTAGTGCACGGTAATTATGTTATATGGTTTTTATAGATCTACATATAGCATTCATTTCTATTTGGGTAGTCGTGATATCTATGCTGGGAGTCACTCACGACTTATGGGAACTAAATGTGATTAATTGGGATTTCACATTTAGCATAGAAAGAGTTTCCATAATATTGAGTGTTAATATTATTTTTCATTGCCATTTAGACTTAAACCTATTAACTCACACACACAAAGGTTGCACTTATGAAGATTAATATTAATTTGATTATTAATTAATTAATTAAATTAATTGAGTTGAATTTGCGCATATGCGGGGATCTAGTATATTTCAAAATCTAAACTCAAAAGATGGAAATAATTGCAATTAAATAAATATTAATTTAGACTTGATTTAATATGTGATATTAAGTTCAAGGACTAAATTAATATTTGCCTCCAAATGCATTTATATATGGTCCATGAGATGGACCATATATATTGATTAAGATGGGCCATGAGATGGATAATGGATATTGATTAAGATGGACTTAAAATGGACTTAGTATGGGGCCTTATTTAAAGAGTCTAAATAAGCCCATTAGTTGTCTAGTTTGATATGTAGTGGGCTTTCTCTAAGGGTAGAGAAGCTCATATGTCCATAACCTTAGCCCAACTCATTAAGGGTTAATAAGGTCAAAGGCTAAGGTTATTCATGTAACCAAACACCACCCACTCACCTATAAAGCCAAGCCATGCATATAGATTGAGTATAAGATACTCAATCTATCAAACACATGTAGCTTGAGTGTGAGACATTCAAGCTATAGTAATGCATGTGACTTAAGTGTGAGATACTCAATTTGTTATTATTATTATAATATTGATTTTTTTAAAGTTAGTTGAGAGTGTAGAGACAACACTCTAACTCCTAATGCATGTAACTTAAGTATGAGACACTCAAGTCATAACTATTATTATATTGTATTTTATGTTGATAGTTAGTGGAGTTTATAGAGACAACCAAGCCAACTAACTCCATTTTTCACATTAGAGAGCAATTTGATATTCTAACAAAAGAAAGAAAAGGATTGAGAGTGTCTTCTTCCTTCTTCTTCTTAAAGTTTAGAGAATTCAAATATACATAAGAGTTGTGTGCTTTTTAGTAAAAGTCATTATTGTACAAGAGTTATACAAATACAAGTCCATCATCCATTGGAGGTTGCATCCTTATTCCATACATTCAAGCTTGGAGTGGCTCTAACAAGCTTTTAGGTCATCAATTAAGAGAGGCTTATGGGTAGAGCTCAACCATCCTTGAAGATTAACCTTGTGCAACTTGTGTGTTTCAAGCTAGAGGCTTCACATTTGGGGAGCTTAGATCTTGTAGATCAATATCCACCAAAGCTTGTTAAGCGTGCTACCAACTTGGAGTTTTGTAAGTGTTACCAAACTCTTAGTTGCTAGGTCTTGTATTATGAATGCATGACTTGATTATTTGTTGTTGATATGTTGACTTTGATGCATGTTTAGCTATATAAAAGTGCATGTGATATGATCTATGGGCATGGATATGTTTCATGTTTAATGCAAGTGTTGCATGCAATAAAAAATTTTAAAATTCTGCACTTTTGATTATTACATGTTCAGACATTCCTTCAAGGACTACTAAAATGCAAATAAAAATAAATTCAAATGCATCGCAAAGGTAAAAAACTAAAACATTAGCCTATATTGAAGTAATAATATTAATACCCAATGGTATTTTAATCCACATAGTCATTGGCATTTTGATTTTAAGCCAAACATATAAAGAAAGCAAAATAGGTAAACTTTAGGATCATGACACCGCCCAAACAACCCTTAAACTAAAAAAAATTAAGATTTTAAGAGAATATGAAAAAAAAGACTTTTAGGCATTATGAGGGTCTCAAAACCATTTAAGACATATTAGAATGATAAGGGCATTACCCCTAGCTTAAAAATAAGTAAAAAGTGCATAAAGAGAAAAAAAAAGTCCATTGAGATCATAAAATCACCCTAAAGGCACTAAAAAGAGAATAAAACAAATAGAAAACAAAATGGGCCAAAAATGACCAAAATAAATGAAAAGTGATGAAAACTTTGATTTTGATTTAAAAGTGTAAAAGTGCCACAAAAATGCCAAATAATGCTAAAGGAATGGTTTACCCATATGACCACACCTACCAAAAGGCCAAACATATAAGCAGAACATAATAAAAGGCACAAAAATATGAAATGAATTTTTTTAAATATGAAATTTTGCTCTTTTATGGACAGAAATCCATAAGAATAAAAATTATAAAGCAGAATGAATGTAACAAACACTCCTTGAATTAACATACCTCCACACTAACTCCATCCAAACTACTTCAATGCAAATTAAGCAACAAAATCATAATTCAAAAGAAGAAGGGGTATAAGAAGAGAATGCATTTACATAAAATAAACACGCAAAGTGATTGTTTTTTATGGTCCTGAGGTTGTTTGGCTAGGCTTAATTTAAAAAAGAGAAGTAAAGTTCTTTAAAAATAGAACCGAAGCCATCCTGGCTAAGAAAGAAGAAAATAAAGTGACACACAGTTAAAACATATCTCTTAATATGTGCTTTAACTAAGTAGGAGTTTAGTTTAGTTAGAAGGGTCTAAACCTAAAAAAGGAAAGTTTTCACTTTAGTTTAATAAGGTTTCCTCAAGATATACTCCATAATTAGGATTTGGGTGTCCTAAACTAGGGTTTATAATACTTAAAGACATCCTTGGGATTATCCAAAGTGTTTGTGTATAGAAATTCAAGATAGAACTAAGCATAGTGTCATTAACTATGGGCGCTCACCTATGGAAACAAAGGGTGCATCCTTAAAGAAACCAAGGGCATTCGCCCATGGATGTAAAATCCATAGGCACATGCCTATGGACAGCCAAGGGTGTGTGCCAGAGCCAAGGGCACATGCCTATGTTAGTTTATTGTAATTTTAATTTTTAACTTGAACATAGGATTCTGAATGTTTAGTTTGTTAGTGTATATATGTGTGTGTATGTGTGTGTATCTATGTGTGTGCATGTGTGTATTATGATTATCTACAATATTTTGATTTAATGATTTTTTAGTTATTGTAATTTTGATTCTTAACTTAAACATAGGATTCTAAAGGTTAGTTTGTTAGTGGGAGTTTAGAGGGGATTATTAGATTCCTTGAAAGATGAGTCAGAGGAAGACTTTGGGGCTCCTTAACCTCTTCCCCAGCAAGAAAAGGAAAAGCTTTTAGATTAGAACTTGACTTGAGGATTTAGTATTGGCCAGGGCTCATACTAATAAGCATAAAATAAGGAATCTAGGAAAATTGTTTGAATTGTGGAACCTAATTTTTTGCCCATTCTCCATTCAGTATGAGTAAGGGCCTCTCATAGACTTTCAAGTTCTTTTGCAAAAGAAAGAGCAAGAGCAAAAGACCTTTAGAAAGGAGAGAGGCCTTCAAAGGAAAGAATTTTAAATATGGGATGAATAGTATAAGAACTACTTCCCTTATCTCAAAGCAATAGGAAGATTCATTTTGGAATCTGTCTAAATATTGATAAAATAACTTTCTATATCTTATTATATATATATATATATATATCCATGCCTTTAATTATACGTTGTCGAGCCTGCAGTAGCGTTTGTTATACCACTCAAACAAATGCCCTTTTTGTTAATCAAATCACTGCAGCATACAGGCGAATGGCTTTCTACCACTATGTTCATCCATTCTACTTAAGCAAAGTCAGAAAAATCTAAGGAATTACAACAAATAAAAACTTATATTAATCCTAAGCATAAACAGTCATTTGTAAACTCAACTAAGTACACTCTAAGGTTCCCTTTAGGTTTTCATTATGTTTTACAAACATAATTTTATAAAATGTTTACTAAAATAGATTCAAAATTCAGGTTTCCACTCTTTAATTTCATGCATCTTCTAGTTTTTAAGTAATTTATGAAGAAAATATATAAAAGTCATCATTAAATTCATGATAATACAAGGAATGTTTTATGAATATGACGTGAGAAATTGTTCTCTGAAAATATGAACATTCTCTTTTTTTCGTCAAGTTCCCTTTCTATAACTAAAGAGGCATTCGTCTCTATCAAAGAGAGGAATGTCTCTTCGAACTGATGTATGGCTCTTGAAAGTGTTGCTCATCTCTAAAACCTAATTTAGAAGCATTTTCTATTTTTTTCATATTCAGTTTTTTTATCATATATAGGAACCAATATTGCATGCTTTTCATGAAAATCATGTTTAAATAATTAGTTCAAACGGATGATATTAAAAATAAGGAATATCAACATTTTTCAAAAATCAAATATGGCTAAACAATGAGAATTTTCAAGACAACTCATGGTTTTAAACAAGGAAGGTCGATTGGAGATTCACTCACTATCATTTTTAATTGTTGCCTTGCACTATTTAGCTATGGAAGACTTTTCCCCAAACTTCTCATGAGCTCCTACACCCAATTTTAAAAAGGCTGAGCAAATTGCATTTAAATTTTTGAATTTTCTATATGCATGTGTAGGTTGAGTTTCTAGCTTATTAAATACATGCTCAAGTGCACTTTCTACTTTTTTTATACTAAAATCTCAATCTAATTCCTTCGATGCAGGCTGTTAAACATATAATATTCAACACTTGAATTAATCCTTAAGTTGTGTTTATAGGATTCAATTCTTTTATTTTCTTCACTTTCCTCTATAAGTGATTGAACTCTTCACCAGTTGATAGCCTTTTTAGCTCAGCTACAACTCCCAAAAGAATAAAAAATTAATCATAAGTACTTTCCAAAATAAGTTAAAAGCTTCTATGCAACTATGGATTCTTAATTTTCTTCACTTGTTTTTCCTTCTTTGTTGCCTCCCTTCTTCTCACTCGTTTAAGTTGCTTCTTCCTTTAGCTCTTATTAATGATGTTTTTTTAGCAAGCTAAATTAGGATAATGTATTTTGTAAGTCACCGCTAACCATTCATGGCCAACTTTAATTAATAAATGATATTAATTCCCATTCCTATTCCGTAGTAAACCAAACACCTTTTTCAAATATTTTAATCCCTTTGTAATTCTGATTCTGAAGCACCAACCAAACAACCCCTTAAGTTAATTAACCTATACATACATGTCATTAATTTAATCTCTTCTCCCCTCTCCCACTGCCACCATATCAACACCTCAACTATTCTTCTTTTTTTCCCTAAAATAGTCCCTCATTTATTTAAGTCTTTCACAAGCAACCCCAACTTAATCTTTGTGGTCCCTAAGTAAACTTCTTGCTTACTTGATCGTATACCAACCTTTAATTGCTATAATTAAGTCCTCTTTCATCACCTCATCTCAATCCCTTCTTGAATTTCTTTTAATTCTTTTAATTATATATATATATATATATATATATATATATATATAATCCATTTTTCAAATTCTACGTTATTTACATTGATGATATTTTGATTTTTACAAACTCAATTGAACAGCATTTCAAACATCTACAAACCTTTTTTCAAGTTACAAAGAAAAATGGTTTAGTAGTTTCCAAATCCAAAATTTCACTTTTCTAAACTCGAGTTCATTTTTAGGACATTACATTACCCATGGAACCATAACTCTAATACAAAGGTCTCTTGCATTTGCATCTAAGTTTTTAAACAAAATCTTAGATAAAACCCAACTGTAAAGATTTTTGGGAAGTCTGAACTATATTTTAGATTTCTGTCCAAACGATTGTCAAGCAAAACCACTGTATGATAGATTAAAAAAGAATCCAGTTTATGGTCTGATCATCATACAGATATTGTTAGACAAATCAAAAAACAAGTTTTAGAAATTTCATATCTGCATATAGCTGATCCACTAGCTCCTAAGATAGTGGAGATAGATGCATCAAAATTAGGATATGGTGGTATTCTAAATCAGGTACAAAATAATAGGGAATGCATAGTCCAGTTTACATCTGCACACTAGAATGATTATCAAAAGAATCATTCTACTATTAAAAAGGAAATTCTTTCAATCATTTTATGCATTACTAAATTTCAAAGTGATTGTTTGGACCAAAAATTTCTTTTAAGAATTGATTGCAAATATGCAAAAGAAGTTTTACAAAAAGATGTTCAAAATATAGCTTCCAAACAGATTTTTTCCAAATGGCAAGCTATCCTTTCTATATTTAATTTTTAAATTGAATATATAAAAGGAGATATAAACTCAATTCCTAATTTTCTAACTCGGGAATTTCTTTAAAATAGGTCCTGATAGACCAATCTAACTTGTTGACTTGAAGACTAGGTTGATTAGGTTTGTCATTTTGACTTTCTTCTTCATCAGAAGAGTTCTCAGTCTAGTTGATAGTACTAATAATCCTAGAAGGAGGTGTTTCAGGTACTACCTTAGAGGTTCCTGAGCTAGAAGCTTATTCAATTCTGCTAAGTTGGTCTCTAATAGCTTGAGCAAACTCTAGTTTACTGGTTTGGATTTATTGTTGACTTATTTTGGAAACCTAGTATGGTTTAAAAATAAGATTATGAAGTTTCTGTTCAACAGGTTTGATAGACTCAGAAAACTTAACAGTAGTAGAATGAAAAATAGTTGAATGTTGGATATGACTTTATATCCTGGTTAACTGTTTTCCTAGAGTTTGAAGATGAAAAATTGAAAAATTGTTTTATAGGATAATGTGTTTAAGATTCCTTGAATCATCATCCTATGGAAGTTTAAAAGGAGTTGTTTGAACTTCCAAATTATCATGAGAAAAATGAGATATTCCTTAATGGTGGGTGTTCAGACTGGACTGTCTGACCATCTACCTTCCATTCAGGAGTCTTATTTTTATTGTGATTAGATTAACAGTCTTTTTAGATTTTTTGAAAGGATATGCAATGCCATTTTTATGTGCATGAATTTCAAACCATTCAAAAAATTGAATTTGGACTTTGTACTCATTATAGAAAGTATGGTATTTTTCTTGAATTTCATCTTTGATTTTTAAAAAGTTTTGGAAGAACCAAATTTTCTTGGACTCATTCTTTTTTGAATAAAAATACTTTTGAAGAAGATTTTTATCAATTTGAAATTCTTTTTCCAAAACATTGATTTTTGAAGTAATGTTTTGGGTTATGGCAGAAGGTGTTGGTGAAGAAGGGGCTGTTGGTGTTTCTTCTTCTTTAATGTTTTGGATTTTGGCTATCATAGATAGGTCTTAGTATGGTTGTCTGATAGTTAACATTTTAGAATGTAGAGCTAGGTATATCAAAAGTTGAAAACTTTGGTTGGACATAAGTTTGTATTTGTTGTCTGTTTTGATAAGGAGCATGAGCATAGATGACTGAAGGAAGTTGTGAGGCTCTTCCTAAGTCAATAGTTGAAGAGGTAGAGGCTTCATCAGAAAATTTGAAACTGGTTGATTTTCTTTCAAAAGTCAATTTAACTCTTCCATTTAAGAATTGGGTAATATTTCTCATGTTAGTATTTGGCTCATGTCTTTTTGGTGACTAAGGTTAGGTGGCTCCTTCTAAGATTCATTCTTTAGGTGAGGTTACATCTTTCCATTGAATGGTTCTAGGAATGACAACATTAGATTTGGATAGATTTATTTGGAGAAGAATTGTTTCACCTTTTGGTGAGTGTTTGAGTTGTTTGGTTGCAAAAGCAAAAACCATTGCCATGTAATGGACTCTAAAAATCAATGTAATTGGAATTGATCCAAAAAATATTTTGTAATTATGAGGCTTTATTTGTAAAACAATGCTCTTTAAAATATTTTTATCATTTAAAGAGATTGTTATATTTGGATAGCACCTAAAGCTGATTAGTCCTTTATTAAGACTGGATTCCACCATTCCTAACAAATAATCAGAGAAGTTTGTGAACCTAGCATCCCTTAGGACAACTAAGATCGATGTATCTAAACCTTCCCTAGTAAGAGGCTTAATTCCTACTTGAAAAAGGCCTATATGGATGTATTTATAGGACCGATCCCTATATTTTTGTAAAGATTTTGAAGAAAGGAGTTGAATTTCTTCAAAAGGTTTTGAAATCTGAATGTCCCTTTCCTCTGTTTTGATAGTAAAATCATTTAAAAAAAAAGAGAGTTTGGATGTTTCATAAATTTATTTTTTCTAAATCCTTGGAATTTCCCAGTCATCAATATGTTTAGAAAAATCCTCAATAGTGACTTCATCACTACTGACAACCCGTTTGGATTCCGATGAATCAAAGGTAGAAGAGTTTAAAAAGGTTTAATTTCTACAAAAAAAGATTCTAAATTCATTTTGAAAATTTAAAACATTAAAACATCTGAAATGAATAGGAGTATGACCACCAGTTTTACTGCCCTATTACTTAAACATAAAACGGGACTTACAACTATATCTCCGCTCAACTGTTCATTTTGGATTTTACTGTTTCTCTCCCCCAAATGAATGTAGAATAATTAAAATATAGTCAACACAACCCTCCCCTAGGTTCCGATATTTGTTTACAAATAAAATTGGTCCAAAATAATAGGAATTCATTGTCCAGTTTACATCTATATACTGAAATGATTGTCAAAAGAATTATTCTACTATTAAAAAGGAAATTCTTTCAATCATTTTATGCATTACTAAATTTCAAAATGATCTTTTGAACCAAAAATTTCTTTTAAGAACTGATTACAAATCTGCAAAAGAAGTTTTACAAAAAGATGTTCAAAATATTGCTTCAAAACAGATTTTTGCAAGATGGCAAGCTATCCTTTCAATATTTAATTTTAAAATTGAATATATAAAAGGAGATACAAACTCAATTCCTGATTTTCTAACCCGAGAATTTCTTCAAAATAGGTTCTGATTCCTAGAGAGAAAGATAACGGCAAGGCCCCTGCTAATGCTCCAAACCCTGGTGAGGATAAAACCCAAGCCTAAAAATAAGCCCAAAAACTTTCCAAACCTTCTTCAGCCTAACCAGTAAAATACTGGATAGACATTTTCTAGGAAGAAGAAGACACTGAGGCCCTAAAACAGCCCCAAATCCAAACATAGGTTGAACAACTTACCTAATCTCCAAAGTTGATTAAGGCTCTCCAAGATTTGTCGCAAGCCTCTTAAGCTTTAGCCCAAACCTCTTTCTCTTCCCAATCTTCATTTAGAAAAGAAAAAGGAAAATAAATTGTTTCAAAAAATCTAGAGATGGGGATTTCTACTCAAAACCCATCTCAAATGATTTCTAAACCATTTTCTTCTCAAATTATTTTAAAAGAAAAATAAGTTTTGAGGCCAAGCTCAAACTATTTAGAAAAAATGAATTTTCAAAACTTTTTGATCATGGAGGAAGGATTTTATAATAAAAAAACCCTCCAAGGCAGTTTCCAAACTTTTTTCGAAAGGTTGGTATTACAAACTATGGGATCTTTCAAAATCATAAAGTTTTTATCAAGCTGTAACAACTAGCTATACCAAATTTAAACATTTTAAAAAGGATGAAAAATATCCCAATCCTTTTTATTCAACCTACCATTCAGAAAATTATTCACCCAACTGAATAGGGTACTGATTTGAATAGGTTAAAACTTTTTCCTCCAGACTTGCATACCAGAATAACCTATTATCAGTTTTTTAACTACTGGGATTATCAACAAGCCTGGTTCAATTTTTTTTTATTCAAAACGATGGATATTGCCACTCTTGGTTATTCTACTTTGATAAAGAATTTCAAACTTCCTTTTTGGTTCATTCAATAGTGGACTTTCTTTGGAAATATTCCTAAAACCTTTATTTTTGAAGTCCAATCTTGTTATGACCTTTTCAAATAAAATTACAAACCTTCAGACAATCAAAAATGGTTTAAACCCTTTCTCATTTTTTGTTCTAAATTCTTTCTACCCTGGGTATGTGCATGGTATTTTCACTATAACATGATGCAAGATGGATAAATTGTTCTTACTAGGAGAATTAAAGTCAAATGGTGGGACTCTTTTGCATACAAAGAGAATATCACTCTTCAAAAGATTAACAACTGGCTAGTCAAAAACAATTTGGTTCCATGTTCAAAAGAAATAATAATGTTTTTTAGAACAGAAGTCATTTTTAATTCCAAAGCTAGCTGGTGCTCAAATAGAAGAAGACTTCTTCCAGATGATTCAACAACTCATGAAAAATAGGTCCTCTTCATCCAAACCAAGATCAGCTAAACCAGACTTGTCTTCAAGCTCAAGCTTCTCTGAACCTAAAATAGACTTAGGAGATGAAAATGAAGATAACTATTTTAACATCTTCTCGCCTATAAAAAAATTCAAAGCATAGAATACTTTTATCTTGTAGTAAAAATAAATTGTAAAAGGTATTATGTGTATAAGGTGTTCTACTACCTGCCAAAAGCATAAGTAAAAAAAAGTAAAAAAAATCATTGCAGGCTGAAAATTATTTTGTTTGCCATGCTTAGCAATTGAAAAACGTCAAGAGGCATTGTCCAACTCTATCTCCTCCTTGTCTGCCAACTACCAAAAGAAGACAAGAGTAGCATGGATCATAACCACTTCTAAGACTACTCACCTACCTGTCTACCATCCAAAAAAGCAGCCTCAAAATTTCAACCCTCGTATGTGGATCTACAACACCTTCAATTATAGATTCAGCTTTCAAGCTCCTATATAAGAACTTTGCTAGAATCCAAAGAGGGTAGAATATTGTTACAGAACTAAAATATATAGTTCTTCCAAACTTGTAAATGAGTGTTGAGAGAAATCCTTAAAACACTTGTATCCAAACGTTTATATCCAAACTTTTGACTATAATTTGTATCTCTCATAATTAAATTTATAAAAGGTATAAACTTTTAGTTTCAAACTTGATTTATTTTTTTGTTTTAATTAAGTAACAAAACGTATGCTCTATGCTTGCCTTCTTTAAGGATCTTGCACTTCAGAAATTCTATTAAATTTGTATAATTTGAATATTGTTCTTATTGTGCTTATTTTTATACTGCATTTTTGGTATGGTAACCTCTGGTAATAGAGAGTGAGGTCGTGCACTGTGCTGTGCTCATACTGCATCATCTACATCTTTTTTTTATTTACCTTCTGTCGATCCTAGGACTGTAGCACCAAAAATAGTCAAACAACATGATGTCTACCCACAGTCGAGGTTTAATGATTCTTCTATTTATGAGTGGTACCTAGATGGTATGAGTGAGTACCAAGTCTTGGGACTCACTTGAAGGAAAGTACATGTAGATAAACAATGAAAGTGCGGAATTTAAAATTTTTTCATTGCATGCAACATTTGCATCAAGACAATACCTTTCCATGCCCATAGATCATATCACATGCACTCTTACATAGTTAAACATGCATA
>CATIWO010111003.1:0-16602 GCA_949673435.1 Macaranga tanarius | reverse complement strand
GTCCCTCTTGGTTTAAGTATACCATTAAATAGTGTGATCACCAAGATTAACATTTCAATTTTAAATGCTCAGTCTTCAGAATTCCACAAAATGAACAACCTACCGTATGTGAAGAAACCACACATAAATTTGCCATCCGAACAACTGGCTTTTGGGGATTATTATCCAAGATGCGCATACTGGGAAGCTTGCTCTCAAGATCAATTCGGCTGCTAAGTATCATCGCAATGAACTGCAGAATTTTCTTACTTTTATGCACATTGAAATATTATGTGCATAAATATGGAAGAACTGAAAATAGTTAGATCATACCCTCTTGTCAATTTCTTCTATAATCTCCATATGGCGTGGAAGAAGCTTCCACATCACAGCTTGTGACCACTTCTCCAATGCTTCAGGAAGAACTGTGTGATTAGTATAAGCAATGGTCCTGGTTAAATTATCAAAATTTTAATATCCATTAGTTTCTCGACAGAAAAATGCATGGTAAGACATGGTGACGTCAGAGAAGAAAAGTTGTGAGAGGAAGTCATGAGACACATTACCTTGTTGTCACATCCCAGGCTTCATCCCATCCGAGTCCTTCATCATCCATTAGTAATCTCATGAGCTCTGGAATTGCGAGGGTAGGATGAGTATCATTCAGTTGTACTGCAACCTTGCTGGGAAATTCGGACCATTCCCATGACCCCTTCCCAGTTCTCCTCTCCTTAAATCTGAGAATGATATCCTGCAATTGGCCACAAGATTACTGTGAACAGTGGAGAAGAAAATAGCTTGACAAGCTAACAATCCTACATAAAAATGCATTATTTAGAACCAGAAAAACATGTTTGTCATTATTATTTTTCAGTAACAACAATGACAATATCGGGGGCATTGATGATACTCAGAAATGATGCAGGCACTTTGTAGGGTAGGGGCACGTGAGGGGGTATGGGTTTCGTAGGAGAGGAGATTCTCTAACTATTATTGATCAGCAAGGTTCCAGTAAATACAATTATTTTCTTAACAAGGATGACTTGGTCATGAATTTACAGGGCAATGTGCTCAAGCATAAATAAACGAGGAGAGCCTCAACCAAAAATAAAAGAGCAAAAAGAAAAAAAAAAAAAGAACATGCTAAATTTCCCTACCTGTAGTGATGCACTGCAAAGAAAAAACTGTTGTTTCAGCCGCAAAAGCTTTCCATCTTCAGTTGCATCCCCAGGATAGAGAACGGCACAAATCTGCATAAAGACAATTTTATGAACGCTTTTGGAGAACATATGAAACTTTTCACAGTTCTACATGCTTATTATATGCCAAATGTTTCTTTATGGAACATTAAATATGATACGAGAATCTATAAGCAATTAGCATATTAAAGAGATGAAGGCCAGTGGACATTTTCTAATATGATAATTGTAAACTAACCTGCTGAGCCCGAGAATGCAGCTGCGCAGCAGATTCATATTTCCCATCATTGAATTGAAACAGATTGAAGTCCTCAGCACATGCTTTGGCTTCCCATAGACGAAGGCTAATAGTGTTCTTGGTTTTGTATCCTGGAATTGGCACATCATAAGCTAAAGCTTGCACAACCTCTCCGCCAACCCATTTTCGGCTGTGTATAGAAAGATAAACCATCTTACACAGTAATTTCCATATAGCAAAAAAGATAAAGATGAACAAAGACACTACCCAAAGAGAGTAATATGAAAGTGAATATGGCCCTTTCATTTAGGAAGGCCTTGAAACCATCATGCATTTTGCAGTAGTGTGGTTAATCTAAAATGTTTACAGTTAATTTAACACTTACAATCCATCAGGATTAACCTGCACTTGGCCAAAGAACCTGACAGGGAATACAACATCATGCCTGACAACTTCCCAAGGACTGAACTTCTGCATAAGTTTGAAAAAAACAAAACGTTAATAAATTTAGATGATGTTAAGCTTTATTTGAAAGTAGGAACAAACCTCAAGCCAGTCCTCAGCAATTTCTTCTTGGCCCTCCTTGGTAATCTGCTGTTTAAACAGCCCATATCTATACCTCAGACCGTATCCCCATGCAGGCAAATTTAGTGATGCCATAGAATCTAGAAAGCATGAAGCAAGTCTTCCTAGGCCACCATTTCCAAGTGCTGCATCCTTCTCCTGCACAACAAAAATTTCTAATAGTCAGCAGAATGCATTTTGGAAGTGGACCAAACAAATGTTTAAGAAACTTCACTTAAGAGTACTAAAAATACTCATGTAGCTCTTTCAAGAAAAGTCACAATCTGCTAGTTTGATATTGATCAACTCAATGTATTTTATTTGACACCATTAGATCATAATGAGTCAGTCTCTGACAGCCTCTGTTAATTGTTTAATGGTCACATGCCAACAAGGTTCTAGAAACTTTAACAAGGTGCTAAAGACATTCAAAACAAAGAAAACAAGTGAAATCCATTTTGAATGTCTGAAAATAAGTACCAGAGTTTTCACAGCATGAAATTCTGAAAAAAGGATTCAACCCTCCTCTCTTTTTTCGCATAATTATGATTTAATTTAGAAAAAAGCATTGCAAGGAAAATAAATAGTAGAAATAAAGTAAAGGTAATTGAATACAAGTTTTCTATGCCAAAAAAAAAAAAAAAAAGTCTCAATTGGATTACCTGCTCGACTATTTCCTCAAGTTGATGTCCCAACTTTTTTAAAGCATCAGCATATGCACCATGAATGTCCAGGTTGCCAATTGCATTAGTCAAAGCTCGTCCTTGAAGATATTCCATTGATAAATAGTATGTCTGCTTCGGATCAACTTTGTGATAATGAATATAGGTCTCATTCCATTGCTGCAGAGATTAAAAAATAAAAGCACAAGCTTTGTTCATCAATTTTAGTTTGTGCATGGTACAACATACAGTATATATAACCTCACAACTAAAATATTGCTTTAAAAGTTGATTGTTAACATTTTATAAGACTCTGATCAGTTACAAATGAGAACTCAAAAGCAACCATCACCAAACAAGTAACAGAAAACAGTAACTGAGTAATCATGAATTAGCCATGAATTGAAGCAAAATCATCTAAAGCAAGAAACTTCCTAGGTATACAAGCTAATAGCAACAAATACTAAAACTACTACAAACTATAGAGAAAAAACAGTAACAGCTTTAACAAAAAGAAAAAAGCACTCAAACATCAAGAAAAAAAAAAGTACGGTTAAGGCTTGAAAATAAAAAGGATAAGTACTTGTATGAGGCGATCACGAACACTCTCAGCAGTGGCATAAAAAGCTTGCTCTGGTTGAAAATTGAAAGGAGAGAAATGAGGAGTGTATTGTGCATGGTAATTGATATTAGAAGCAATCTCTGAAGGGTCAGTAGCTAATGGATTTGCAGTAGCTGGAATCTTGGAAGAAGAAACAGCAGATACAGTAATGCCACTAGAACCATTAGTTTCTACAGCACTTGTCGCCATTTCTTGGAAAAAAAAAAAAAACCACAGAATTGAAATATGATTATTTTTTTTCTTGTTATTGGAAAAGTAATTAGAACCCAAATCAAGAATCATAAAATGAAAACAGGAGTAGAAAAAAAGAGGAAAAAGATCATTACCTTAGCAATGGTGAAGCACCCACCACAAGAAATGAGCAATCTTTATTAGAAGAGTAAGATATTGAAGAAGATATAAATAAAAAGGTAATGAAAGAAGCAAGTGGGTGGAAGAGAAATTGAGAGATATAATAGTAACAAGTGAGTGATGAAGATATTTTGTTAAAAAAAAAAAGTCCAAAGAGAAGAAGAGACAGATGGGAATATGCTGTTCTTTTCTTTTCTTTTCTTTTCTTTGTACTTACTTGATATCATCAAAAACCAAAGGAAAAATGTGAATAATCACATGAATTGATGGAATTGGAGTGGACAGTGGAGAGATGGGCACGTAATGTGAAGGCAGACTGCACGTGTACCCACCCATTCACTGCAAATATGGCTTACCATCCGGATCTCTTCATCTTCTTTTGTTTGCTTCAACCAGTGTTTTATTTTGCTTGCCTCCTCTATTTATCACATCTCTACTTCTAACATTATTTAAAGTGTTTATATAATTTTTTTTTAAGGTTAAAAAAATTAAGTGGAAGATTGAGTAATTTAGAGGTATTAATTTTTTAAAAAATATCAATAAATAAAAGTTTCATTTTTACCTTTCTTTTCTCTAAATTTGAAAAACTATTTAAATGTTTAAAAAATATTTATAAATTATATGTTTAACGAGTTATTATGTTAAATTAAGAGGCTAAACTAATAAAATGTGACAAATGTAAGGTGTCACATATATATTAAGCTACTTTACATACAAAAATTAGGAGACTTGATTTTTTTTTCTTTAACCAAATTACATTGGAGAGTAGAGAAGAAGTAGGGTGGAACTCAAATCCCCCTCCTCACAGACACTTTATGATATTGTACTACAAAGGTGCCAGCAGGAGACTTTAATTTGAGGTTTTATTTATAATTATTCTAACTTTTATTATACAGTTGTTTGAGCCTCTAGAACTATAAAATATTTAACTCAGCACCAATAATCAAACAAAAATAAAAATGAATTTCACATTAATATTATAAAACAGTAATTTTAATAGTATAAGTTTATGAAATTTTTATTAATTTAAACATAAAGTATTCAAATTGGATTTCACATATTTAAGGGCTACATGTGTAAACAAATCGCTCACTTTATACAAGTCAAGAATTTAGCTTCAACATATACATAAAAGATTAAAGAATATAAACAAGACACAAACCATCAATCAACACCTGAGATTTCTTCATCACTATATATGATTTCACAACATTAAAAGATACGTAGGTGCATGAGACTCTATGCAAGCATGCCATTTCCATGGCTTGCACACTGAATCTTAATTCTTTTGCAGCAAAAATGGTTGGAAGTTGGCACTGTTGCAGCTTGCACAAGCAAAACATTTTAACAGAAGAACACTGGACTTAGAATAAAGAAAAAATGTTTCAAGTCACTCTTCTCATGCAGAAATGAATTTATAGCTCTCTCCCTCTTCAATCCCAAATGTTATTCCACGGCTCTTCTTTGCGTCTCTTCTTGGAAAATTTGCAGACTGATGAGAAGTAGAGGCAGAGGAAGACGGCACGGATGCTTCTTTCAAGTCTTTTCGAATTCTCCATAGCACCTCACCACATTCCTTCATGGAAGGCCTTGATGATCTTACAGAAGAGAGGCATCTGCTTGCTAATTCAAGGACCTTCTCTACTGCCATGTTTGTTGAAGGACTTCTCTTTAGCCTTAAATCCATCACTAGTATAGCTTCCTTCTCTTTTAGTTTCTGCATTGCCTATACCATTCAGAAGCGTGCTTATTGATGTGTTTGTAATAAAGTTGTCAAAGATGTGGTGTAGCTATAACAGCCAAAGCATGTCAGAAATAAATCTACCACAACCTGCTTAACTTGGTCACAAAAAAAAAAAAAAAAAATCTCCAACTTAGTATAAAGTTGGCAGCGCCATCTATACGCCTAGTTAGGATGCTTTGAAGGAAGGGATTATGAGTACTACTTCGGACCAGATTTCGTCACGTTCTTCTCACAATTTTAACCAGAAAATTGCCTTGTGATTAATGGGAAAAAGGCCATATGGAGATGTGAACAAGTCCCTAAAACTGCAGCCAGTGGCTACATGTGATGATGCCTCCCATGTAATTCCAGGAGGACAACTGATATGTTCAAAGGCAAGAATGGTTTCGGCACATTCTTCTCACTATTTGTGGAAGATGTAGTGTAGCTCAACAAGTGAAACTATCTATATGATGATAGTATCTGCATAAGTTGTTTTCCTCGAACAATAACGTAATTTATTTTTTCATGTAGTTTTCACTTGATACACATGGAATATAAAGAATTTATCTCTACATTAGAAGTGAGACTCTAGCCAAGGTGACAGATAATTTCTAGCCATACGAAGTTCTTAATCCTAGAGATTATAGACACTACTTAAGAAGATTTTGTTGCAGAAAGAACTTGAGCAAAATAATTACTCACTCTAATCTATGTGAACCAGAAGAACAGAAAGTTAAATCATGTTGCTTCTCAATTTGTGGACTGACATGAATGAGAATCTGATGACCATTGCCGAAAACTTGAATACCATGTGGCGACTTCTTGGGTATTTTGTAAAAGCATATGAATATATACCACTGCTATTTCCTAGTTTATCATATGCTTAAAAATGGAAGAAGATATTAATGAAAAGTTCTTTACTCACCCATCTTATGGTTACCCTCTCTTTTAAAGGTCTCTTTTGGTCAATTGGATGTCTTCCAGTTACCAGTTCTACAAGCAATACACCAAAAGAATAAACATCACTCTTTTCAGTAAGTTGATATGTCCTCAGGTATTCAGGATCCAGGTAGCCTGTTGTTCCTTTTATATTAGTTGAAATGTGAGTGGCACCAGAATCTTCTGCTGTCAACCGTGCAAACCCAAAATCTGCTACTTTGGCCCGGAGTTTTTCTGTTATGAGGATGTTTGATGCTTTTATGTCTCTGTGGATTATTGGAGGATCTGTCAAGAAAATGAGTGAAAATTCAGGCTTATGAAAGGTTCTGTAATCCAGAAACAAAGATGTGCACAATCAACCACATGTCATGCATGCCAACACTGCCTAATGGGCTTCTCAATGAATCTTAATGTCCAGAGTACAACATGATTGTAGGCATAAAAAGTTTCAGCCAGTCCAGTGTGCTGTAAACTAAATTCCTAAAGACAACATACAAGTGACTGATACCCCATTCTCCCATATCTGAATTACACCTTTATTAACTTGCCTCAAGCACTAACTCACCTGTATACATATGAAGATAGGTAATGGCATGAGCTACATCAATTGCAATGTCCAAACGTTCCGCAATTTCTAGTCCATTTCCTTGTGTACCTGCATCATACAAATGATTAGCTGCTGATATATATATGCTGCATTCCAATAGGGTATAAGAAAACAACAGCAGCTGTAAGTTTGCTATTGGGCTAAATCAAGCATGGATGGCATGCCCATGCTCAGCGCAAGACCAAAACTAGGATACATGCCTCAGGCCCCCAAAGAATGATTAGATTTTGGGGGCTATTTCTCCTGAGACAGGTTTCAAACTCCCACAAAAATGTGCATTAAGCAACAATAACAAAGCATAAAAGGACTAGTATCCTAGCTATTTCTACCTAGTGATTCTGTTTTTCAGAAGTTTGAGTAAGCAATTGTTGATTCACTCACCATCTAGATGTTCTCGAAGCGTTCCATTGCTGACATATTCAACCACGATGATTCGCTCATCTCTTTGCTCAACATATCCGTACAACCTTACCAAATTCAAGTGTTCAATCTTAGAAAGAGTAAGTACTTCATTCTTGTACTCCAATGACAAGCGTTTGTCATAATCATTCTGCAACAAAAGCAATTCCAATTCAGCATCAAGAATTTTTAGTAACTGATCACACAATAGTAACAATTCTGTATACCTTTTTAGCACGCTTTACTGCAACAAGAGATCCATCCTTCAGCTTCCCTTTGTATACTGTTCCAAAGCCACCGTCTCCAATCTTGTTTGATGGAGAGAAATTTTGAGTTGCCTTGTACATCTCTTCAATGGTGAAATTGACTGCTCCAACCAGTCCACTTGCGAAGCTAGAAGAGCCATAGGAACCAGAAAACCTGAATTTTGAAGAACTTTTGCTGCTTCCTGTTGAAAGATCAGTTGAAACTGCAGGTTATAAGCAGCATTAGTTTCTGAAAGTTGACCTGATTCTTTGATTAAAAAATTGTCAAACCCTAACACACATTTCTTCATATGATCAAAGCCAAGTTATGTGTATAATCCTGAACTTGATTAAGCTCTATATATATATTTGCATGAATGCATATGGCTCTAAGATTGAGAAAAGTAACTTACAGGAAACCCCTTCGGTATTTTTTGGTCCAGTAACAACTCCGGCAGCAGATTTTCTTCGCCGGAAAAAGAAGATTGTAAAAACTCCAGCTACCTTTCTGATATAGTTAAAGACAGGATGAGGATTGGTTTGCGCTACAGTCCCATGATGGTTGCTTGCGTTAGAATTCTGTTCTCTGCGGCTTGACTTCAAATTACAGGGACTCGACGTTCTCTTCATTTGCAGAGACAATAATAGGGCATATGCCTTCTCTTGTTGCTGTTGATTATGTGACAATTTAGATATTTCAAGTCTTCATCTTTTATTGTTGTCTGCAAGACCAATTCAAACAAAAAAATATGGTTTTTAGTGTGTGTCTCGAAGAAAAGATGTTCAAACGCACACTAACTTTTATATTTAGCCAAGTCAAACACACAAGACAATAACTTTTACGTTTAATTAACCAAGTCAATGGCATATACAACAAATGAGTATAACATATCCTTAACTAAAATTTCAAATTCGAGTATTATATATATATATATATATTAAATAAAAGTAGAATTTTTTTTTATATTTATAATAACCCTTTTGTATGCAGTAGTCATCAAAATTTTAGTTCAAGTACAATTTTATATTATGTGATTTTACTTTTTAGCAAAACTAGTCATATAATTTTTTACGACATTTAGAGTGTGTTTACTTTGAGAAAACTACTCCAGTTTTTTAGAAAATTTTTCAAAATGAAAATAAAAAATAGAAATTTGTGTTTACTTTGGGTATTTTCATAAAAATCTCACTTGAAAAGTGTTTTCACTGTTTTCCTAATTTTAAAAGAAAAGTGGAAAATATGTTTTTATTGTTTTCTAAATTTTCCTTATTAAAATTATAAAGTGAAAACTCCGTGTTTTCATTTGAAAGTGAAAACTCCGTGTCTTAATTTCTAACAAGTAAATATGTTTTACAAATTTTATATGAAAATGAAAAGTTTTTATTTTCTTTGAAAATTGAAAAATGAAAACAGAAAATAATTCTATGAAAGTAAACACATCCTTAAATATCTTATCTTTCATAATTTTTTTATACTTTCATAATTTTTTTATACTTTAATACCCTTCTAACTAATATTATCATTGTTTTATGAGAAAACATTGATATAATGTTAAAATTTCAATTATACATTTATTATATATATGATGTATGATCAATCTAATTAATTAGTTATTTTTTAATATTATAAATTTATTTTAAAAATTATTTGTTGTAAACTTATTGTATTTTTTTTTTTTGAATACAACTTATTGTATTTAGTTGAATGATATATTATTTATTATATGATTTTAGTATCCATATTATTTTAACATTAAAATATATATCTTAAACAATATTTCTTAGAAAAGATGCTAAAGTATAAAAAAAAATATAAAATATAAGATATTTAAATATTAAAAAAACCACATAACTAATTAATTTTGTCAAAAAAAAACCATAAAATAGAAAATTGTACTCATCCCTTTAGACAATTCGGATCGAGTCCAATAAAAATTGAGTGAAAGAGGAGATGTCAATTCTCTTTACATCAATGCTAGGTAGGAAGCTCACAGCTGGGAACACCCCACCAACGTCCAATTGCTTGAGAATGAAGTTATGCTTGCTTTCAGCACCGACCCTTTCTTGGAAGTAAATATGGGCTCCATAATCTGTAAATTATTTAATTGTCACATTCTCTTTATTTTTCTATATTTCCTAATATTTGAAATTCTGACTTAAGATCTTACTTGGTTGGTGGTAATGGAATGAAATATAATGAGTAAAGTAATGTAATTAAAAATGCAATACAATAGAATGTATTTATCACTTCATTACCATGCATGGTTATATAAATTTTAAAACAAATATAATGTTATGAGTATTAAATTCTTATACTTGTTTATACTATTTTCATATAATGAGAGGATGAGAAAAAATAAAGAGAAAATTAAAAAAAAAAAAGAATGAAAAAAGAGAGAAAAAAATAAAGAAAAAATAAAAATAAAAAAATAGAAAAAGAAAAAAAGAGTAAAAGAAAAAAAAATAAAAAATAAAATTAAAATAAAAAAATGAGGCATGCAATAAGAAATACAAAAATTTTTTAAAGATTGTCAAATACAACTTTAAAAGTAATAAGAATTACTTACGTAATTTCCATTACATTGAAAAAAAAAAAAATTTATCAAACATAGTAATGAATTATGTAATGTAATGGACATTCCATTACAATACCCATTACCTCTAACCACCTCTAACCAAGTAAGGCGTAAGTGATGGTGATGACCTTGAAATTGGCATCTCCATACCGCAGGCTCAGTACATTTTTATAACATACATAATATACCACCATTGATTCAAAGATGTAGCTTAATGCCACAACCTTGCTGGCTTAGTTTTTGCGTGGATCGCACAAAAATATTAGTGGTATGAGAGTCAAATGTAGTGCCTGAACCCAAAAGCTGCCCGGGATAAGAGGAAGAAGATCACAGCACGCTGCAGGTGGTGTAAACTGATTGATGAGGGTGCTGAATTGAAAAGGACTGTAATGCAGAGACAACCTACTATCGTACCTGCTTGCAAGATCTCTGCTCGTTTTGTTGAGTCAGAAACCTTGACATACACCTGAAGCTCTTACTATTTGAAGGGATACAAAAATAGCCACTGTACATTTCTTATTTTCTTTGCTATCATACAGAATCGGCAAACAAGTAAAACCTAAAAGAAAAAGAAGAAGGGGCAAAGTCCATCTCCTCTGCTGCATGATAATATGATCCCACCGGATCAAATTCTGTACTACCTTGAAGAAAAACAACTCAATTTGTTGCAACCGCTGACTGTACAATACAAATCTTTGCTAGTCTGTTGTGGAGGTAAATCTTGTTCCGGTAACTGTGGAGCCAAAACTCAATGCAGTTCATTCAGAAGCTAAATGATAGAATCAAACTACTTAACAGGGTCATAACAGAAAAATTTTTGTATGCTTTCCGAATTCCATGATTATATACAGAGATGTTGCTCAGATGGATTATAACAGTTTGTGCATGCTTTATCTCTCAGAAGTCGCAACACATAAGTCAAATTCCAGACACTATAAGCTATGCTTAAAACTTAAAAGGCATTTGCAAGACACTGTGGTAGCAACATTCTGCAAAGTTGAATGGCAAGTTAACAAAAAGCAAATTCTTTATGATCATGAGAAAGCCTAAAACAAGAAGAAAGTGAGAAAAAAGGAAAGTTGTTATACTAACCCAATTAATCAAAATTCACCCTCTCTCCAGTAGAATAGATGATGTAGAACATGGCAGAGAGAAAATACAGAAGTGATGTAAGCAACAGAAATCCTTGGAATGAACCCACTAATTCAACAAAGAAACCAGCTCCCACGGTTCCCACAATGGCTGCTAAAGTTCCAGCAGTATTCGATATTCCTAAAACAAAATGCAGAGTACTTGTTAAGACAACAAAAAAAAAAAAATTAATATTTTGGATACTACTTTCTCAACAGCTTCCTAGACCTTTTGTCCCTTAGTTATCTTGATCACTGCCCCAAATGAAACACCCTACTTTATATCTCTAGCCCACCCTACCATCTCTTCCCCATAAACAGAGCCTATGAATTGTTTTCCTCAAGTCCATTTCTTTTCTTCCTAGATGTGATTACTAGCAAAGCTAATCAGCTAGTGACATACTGCAGCAAATCAATTGAACTCATAACTGAAATATATATTTAGTAGTACCATGTAAGACACCAGAATACTGTGGATTGATCTCCTGAAAATAGAGGTAAAATATGAAACGTTAGAGAAACATGAAAAACAAATCATCATATCTCATAGTTCAGATCGTTCTTTGGCACACCAACCTGAAAGTTCACAAGAAAACCAGAATGACTAAAAGCTTTCAATGCAACAGCTGCCGTAAGCCAAGCAGATGCAATGGTTGGGGTTTTTGCAGTAGTCAAACCGATAAGAGCAGTCCCAGGGCCAATAAAACCAATTGACTGCAAAGAAGACACAAATTCAACGCTTAGTATGAATTGAAAGAGAAGATCAAGACGGAAGATACATATTCAAACAATCAAACACACACACACACACACAAAAAAGGCAAGACAATGGAAAGACCAGGAACAGCCTCAAGGATCTTCTATTTTTCAGATCTGTATAATTTTCATATGGATTTATTTTTTATTTATTTAGCATGGGCAGTATGTGTTTTGCAATCATATTTGAACAAGATCTTGATATAACTACAAAGATTTATACAGTAAAGATGATTTTTAACTATATTTCATAGCAATCATAATGCCATTAATGGAATCATAACCAACAAACAAATACAGGGCAGAGAGAAATATTCAGATAACCTTACTTGTGCAGAAGTTCCACATTCATAGACTTACTTTATAGGAGTCATGCGGTTGGCTGCTAACAAAATTGCAGAATGACATACCAAAATATATACGCCAATATTACAAGAGAACTCATAAAGACTAGCTTTCCCTAATCTTCTAATTTCCTCATGCTTGGACTAAACATCAGATGTGTGGTGACCAGCAAGAATGCATAAAGCTGTATATTAACATTAGAACGGATGGTAGTATGCATCTTGATTGTGAAAAAAACACACCTGCATGATCTTGCGAGTCAATGTTATGCTTATGCCACTTCGTATCATCATGTCTGACCACATGCCACCAAAGTACCCCATCAATGCCATAACACTCCATGGAACAGCACTAAACCATGCCGCTCGTTTGAGGTCAACATGATAAATCTGCATTTGCATATCATCCACTTTAATCCATCAATAATTGATCTTGAAATAACCTTCAGAAAACCTTTAGTGAATGGAAAACAACTGTGTATAGCCATGCATTTAGCCTCACCGAATTGAAGTAGATTGGCATCCATGATAGAATAACAAAAAATCCCTGCAGAATTGTTTTACTTTAAATTAGTGCCAGAAAATACCGTGCTAAAATGGAAGGTGATCGTATTTAAACTTTTGTAGAGTAGAACTTAGCCCTAGGCTGTAGGGTACAATTACCACCACATAGTATTAGTACAACCACCTCAAACTGTATATCAGGAAAGTAAAACACAGATTCAAGAATATAAATACAGAACGACATCCAGGATGTACCCAGCTGTGCATGGAATTTGCAACAATTAAGGCCCACGTTGGCATTTTAGACAACAAGCGTCCAAAAGGTGGAATTATTTTGGTTGTCTTCGGTTTATTCTCAACCGGGAGAGATTGCGGCTTCTTCTTTAATATGTACTCCAATTCACATTTTGATATCTGGGAACATCGGTCAGGAGTGCTAGATATTGCTGATAACCAAACCAAAACCCAAAGGAATCCAGATAGACCAAAAATTACAAATGGCCCAAATATGCCACCTTGTGACATGAGGATAGGAGATAGTGTGAGTCCAATTGCACATCCAAGCTGAAATCCAGCCATTGCAATTCCAACAGCCCTGGCACGTTCTGTCGGTGGAAACCATCTAAAAGAAAAGGTTCATATAATTTCTTCGACATTTTAGATCCTCTACATTTTGACTACAAAAGGGAAGTATCATAAATATCGCCAATATTTATCAATACCTTGCTACCATGTTGTTCATGCAAGGAAGAGCCACACCTTCTGCAACGCCAAGCAAAGCTCGCATCGCCATTAAAGCCCACAATGAAGTTTCGGCAGCAAAGGGAGTAAGAAAGGTAGCTAACGACCATAGCGCAACTCCCCATCCCATAACAACCTTACCACCATAATAATCCACTAAAGTCCCTCCAGCTATCGGTGAGATTAGGTATCCCCATAGGAAAGAAGACTGCCACAAGTATCTAGCAATCAGTAAGGAGGACTCAATGATTAATTACAGATATATCCCTAAAATAGAAGCAATTCAATTCAATTTTATTTTATTTAGCCAAATTTCATGCTTAGAAAAGTCTTAGTTGCTAACTTCACTCAAACAAATCATGCATTCTGAAAGAAATGAAATCACACACAAGAAACTAATGTCAATTGTGACACGAATTCATTTGTTTCAAAATTCCCTATTCCTTGAGCTGAAAGAATTGAACTATGTAAATCAAAAGAATTGAGTAAGCAGAACTCTTGCAAATCAACTTAAAGCACATAATTTTGCAAAAAAAATAAACTCACATTATTTAATCCAAACAATGCCAATAATTTCTAAAATCACATCCACAATTGATCTTTTTATTGTAAGCTAATAATAACATAGAAATTAACGTTAAAAATAAATTTTTAAAAAAAAAGAAAAGAAAAGAAAAGGAAGCACCTGAACAATACCGGCGAAAGATCGAGTCCAACCATGAGCAAAAGACAAAGGAACAATAGCAACAGACATAACAACACGATCAGCATTACAAAGCGAAAGAGCCAAAGCAAGCATAGCAGCTACTTTAACTCTCTCTGAAGTTATAAACTCTCTAAAACTCGGCGTTTTCAGCTCGCTGTCTCCTTCTTCTTCATCTTTTAATTCCGGTAAATAACTATAGCTAGGAGCAGCAGCAGAAGCATCTTCCGATGAAGAAACCCTAATTCTTCGACGAGAAGAGGAAACCGATGCGTTTCGTAATTGGAAGAGTAAAGAGCTAGGCAGAAGTGGAAATGAAACGTTTCTTGTTTTAGAGATGGAAACGGCTTCGAAACGTATCGATTTGATTGGATTGTTTTGGTTGTTTAACAGAAAGCGAGTGCTGTTTGGCCGATTAAGTAACAGTGAAGAAGAAGAAGAAGAAGAACAGCCGCAGCTCTTCATTTTTTGTTTTTTTCCGCTTCGAGACTGGAGAGTGAGCAAAAAGGGAGCAAGTAAAAGGTGTGTGTATATATATAGAGAGCGTTAATTCTGAAATGACGATGCTGACCCCACTGGCTTCTTGAGATGCGCTGTGGGCATTTTTGCCAATCCCAGGGGTTGAACTGGAATTTTACCTCTACTCACTTGATTTTGAAAAATGAGGGAAATTAATGTTAGCATTGTTATTATATTTTAATTATATTAATTAAATTTTTAACTTATGTAAAAGGTCAAATAAATTTATAATTTTGAAAAAAAGTACATTTTTTTTCTATTTGAGAAGGACCAATGATCATAGAATTACAGCATATATTAGTTAAATTTAGTATATGTTTAAATATTTTTTGAGAAATGTAGTAATATTAGGTGTAAAAAGTTTTAGATAATTTTAAAATTATTTTTGTGTTGAGGTTTTGTGAATTTAATAATTATTTCATAAAATAGATGGGAATATTTTTTCTTTTTCTAATTTCATTATGGTTGAACTCTATCATTCATTTTCTAAAATAATTTCATCCTAATTCTAAGTCAACATATACTTGTAAGAATATTAAGAAAAAAAAATTTGAAAGCTAAGAATTAAGAAAGCCCTTAAGGCTTAAATATTCTAATTGAGAAAAAAAAAACTCAAGAGTAAGAAGATTCAAAATTTATTGATGAGAAAAGAAAAATTCAAAATTGTACTATTAGTTTAGCTATCTACCAATCAATTACACATATTTCACTTTTACACATTTCACAAACTTTTGTTTGTTATTTTTTAAAAATTTTACATCTTTTTTGGGGAATATTTAAAATTTTATAGGAAAAATCAGGAAAAAAATGAATAAAAAGTAACAAATTTTTTATAAATGTGTAATAGGTGAAAATGAAAATTAAAGTGCAAAAGTAGTAAAAAATTAATAAAAAATTTAAATATGTAAACATGCATTTAATGTTTAAATAGTCACCTCTTTACTTTCTTTCCTTCCACGCTATTTAGCTTTATTTGGCTTTGGCTACCAACAGCTAATTATTAATTCAAATAATTCCAACTTCAGTTCTCTAAAGTTTAATGTCCATTAGACCATGACTAGGCAACTAAAATTATTATGATTATTATTTGACTTTAAAGATTTAAGTAACTACACATTCATCTAGGTAATTGCTGACTGGATGTCAGCAAACATTATCTAAACCTAATATAGTGATAAAAGTCTTGATCCACCTAACATTATCTAAACGTAATATAGTGATAAAAGTCTTGATCCAATAGCATTTAATCTCACTACTAATGAATAATGATCAATCACATAGCTTCAAAGCAAATACTAAAAAATAAGGGTGCTGGAGACTGGAGCCTGAAGTATTCACAACAGTATAAATTTAGCAACCATATTATCTTTAACACCATGGCGATGTAGTATGGCGGTAATGGCATTGCCAGTGAGTAATCATCAAAATGTGCTGCTGCTGCTTTTGGCAGATGCACCAATCATATACGAGTAACATATTTGTTTAGGACACAGACTCTCCTAGTTAGCTTGACAGTCATATTTTCAAGTTTGAAACTTGAAAAAATTTTAGTTCCAAAACAATCCATATTGTAAGAATAATTTTTTTTCATATTGGATGATAATGGTTACAAGAAAGACATTCATACTAATCATATCATATACATTATTAGTGATTATTGTTCTATGCCTGGAAAAAAAAAAAAAAAATTTTGCAGTGAAAAGATGGTGTCAAAACACAAGTTGTTGCATCCTATTCCTAATAAGAGAAAATATAATCACATCTTGCTATTATGTTTACCTAACAACGAATGCCGACC
>CATIWO010110977.1:0-37867 GCA_949673435.1 Macaranga tanarius | reverse complement strand
GATGAATGCTCAACCTTCTTTAGACGTACAAGCACAAAAGAAAACCTTGGATGAGCCTAGAATCTTCGATTCGTAGGTTCTTCAATGCTTAAGTCAGAGAAAGTTTATTTAAGATGATCTTAATTAAGAGAATATGAGCCTATATATATGCAGAAAAGGAACATACCTATTCCAACTTGGATTTGTACCTTTAGGAATCCTTCTCCTTTATTAATTAGGTCTCTTAACCTTATCTTTTTATAATCCCAAATGGACATTGAATCCTTTATTGGGCTTAAACTTAACCTCATATAAGTCTTCTAAGACTATTAGGGATGATTATTGGATTCCTAATCTTAATGGAATGAAGCCTCTTGTCCCTAAAATTTTATCTAATTCAGCCATGGTGTTTGAATTGATTGATACATGAGTTGAAGTATTGGCAAATGGCTGTTATTAAAAAGGTTTTCTTACCATTTGAGGTAGAAGTTATCTCTCATATTCCATTGAGTCATTTTTTTCCAAATGATGTTTGTTATTGGATTCATTTGAAACATGGTGAATATAATGTGAATACTGGGTATTATGTAGCTTTAAGAATGACGAGGGAAGTTTCTTGTCAAACTTCTTCTTCAATTGGGGTAGATCCTTTTATGGAAAATGATTTGGCATTTGCAAATTCAACTAAAGACTAGAATATTTTTGTGGAGACTGATAAATGGGTTTCTGCCTTGTTTTCCAGTCCTTCGAAGATGAGGAATAAATTTGGCTACTGATTGTCCTTTGTGTCAGAATTTAGAAGAATTACTCCTTTATTTATTTCGAGACTGTGTCTGGGCTAAAGCAGTTTGGCAGTCGTCATCAATATGCTCCCTAGGAGTTTGTGGGTATCATATTGATATTTTTGAATAGATGAAAAGCTTGTATGATAATATTGACAAAGATTGGTTTTACCTTAGCTGCTCAAATTATGTCAACCATGTGGTTTTATCGCAATCAGTTGGTTTATGTTGGGCCGGTACCATCCCCTCAGGTGGTATATACTCAAGCTGTCTCACAGATTCAATGCTATCAAAATCGGCATGGATCCAAGTCTACTGCAAAGGCTTATAAAGTTGGTAAATGGAAACCTCCTGAGACCAATTTTTATAAGCTTAATACAAATGCTTTATTAATATCTAAGTCTTATTTGGTAAGTTTGGGAGTGGTCATTAGAGATTGTCAAGGTCAAGTTTTGCTATCGGCTGGTAGAAGAGATGCCTATGGCCCCATTGAAGTTGAAGAAGCTGAGGCCATCATATTTGGTTTTCAGGTGGCGCGAGATGCTGGTTTTGATCGTTTAATTATTGAATCTGATTGTCTAAATCTTATTCAAGGGATTAAAAATAGATAAAGAGGTTTTGCTATCATTAATCTTCGTTATGAAGGTAGTGTTCAACTTTCTAGAGAGTTTTCTTTCACTAGTTTTCAGTTTACTACTAGAGAAGGTAATTTACTTGCTCATCACTTAGCACAATGGGCATTAAACTTAGAGAAGATGCAAGTCATGTTGGATGAGTATCCTTTATGTGTCTCTGAAATTGTATCTAAGAAGTTAGCTCCTTTAGTTGTTGTTCATTAATAATATTCCTTCTCTATTTTTCAAAAAAAAAAAAAAAAAAAAATTTTAATTTTTTCAAACTAAAATTTAGTCCTTTATTTTTAGGGGTGATCATCGGTCGGTTCGGTTTAAAAATACATAAAACCAAATCAAACTGAACCGAACCTATTTCCGTTTCAAAACCGAATCGAACCGAATCAGTGGTTGAACCAAATTGAACCGAACCAAATTGAACCGAACCAAATTGGTTCGGTTCGATTTTTTTTCGGTTTTGACTTTTTTCATTTTTTTGCAATTTTAAACCCATTTCATTTATAGAATTTTGCAATATTCTAATAAGATTTATAAGATCTATTAATGGAAATTTTTTATAGTTTTTATATTTATTAATTTTTTAAAAAATCAAATGAACCGATTCTCTAAAATATATTTAAATATTTTTTGTTAGTGTTTTTTTGGTATTAAATAATTTTATTAAGAATTTTATGTATTTATAAACTAATATTATAAATAAAATTTTAAATATTATTACTAAACCAATCAAACCGAACTATAAATACATATAAAATTTTAAAATGTACTATAAATTTGGTTTGGTTTGATTTAATAAATTTTCTACTATAAAAACTGAACCAAACCGAACTTATTTTGGTTCAATTTAGTTTAAACCAAATTAGTATATTTTATTATTAAAACCGAACCGAACCGAATCAGTTGGTTCGGTTGAATTTTTCGGTTATTTTTGCTAACTCCTATTTATTTCAACACTATTTAAATTATAAATTTTAATAAGCTAAAAATTTATTTAAATATTTTATAAATTTTATTTATAGTAAATTAAATATTAAAGTAGTAATTTATAAAGCGAAACCACAAATTTACCAAATATACCAAATTTAAAAATTATAAATGTATAAACCCAAGTTATTAGTGTTATTACTTCTCTTATTGTTTTATAAATAGACAAAAAAAAAAAAAAAAAAGAGACAGCAGAAAATATAAATCTTTTTTTTAAAAAAGGGAAGAAGCTTCATTGTTGAGATTCGGTATAATTTTCTACCATATATATATATATTTTTCTCTCCAAATGGTACTTTATATATCTATCCTCTCAATATGACTTGCAGAGTTTTCAGTGGTGTGTGTGAGAATTTAGCTGATCGTTAGTATAATTTTATTGTTTAGCTTTTTGATTCTTCAGATGTTTTGAATTTTCATTTTTATTTTTATTTGTGAGTGTATATATTTTTGATGAAGAAGTGGATTTCATCATTGAAATGATAAGATCGATGGCGTTTTCGCTTTTGAAGTAGAAATCATCATGTTTCCACATGCTCTGTTTTTGAGCTCAGTGAGAAAATTTTGTGTTTGTAATTGTATGTATGCGAATTTATATGAATTGAGTTTTATAATTTTATTTATATGAAATAATGCAGTATTTGATTGTGAGATCTTTGAGAATTTGCATGTGTAGTGAAGTGAAAATTCTTGTGTTTGAATTTATGCAATGCTGTGAATTATATATTTATATATAGTACTGATCATACATAAAAAAAAAAAAAAAAAAAAGGGAAAGTGGATTATTACTTGTTGAATTGTGAAATGGTGGAGAAAAAAAAAGAGAGAGAGAGATTGAAGCTGAGAAATTGCTATGGAAAGATAATGTTGAGAAAGTTGTTTGCAATAGTGACTCACTGTGAAAAGAAATATCATAGAATGTAGAATTAAGTGAGTAATATTTGAAATTAATGTCTGTATTGTGCATTGCTTGGTGGATATAATCTATGGTTGCTAACCCATGTTGTGATTGAACTCATGTATACCGTCTACATATTTAACTCATGCAATCTAGATGTCTGAGAACTAATGTATTAAAGCTGAATAGCAAAGAGTATTGTTTCAATGGCATAATAATGGTGATGGACTAGTTTTGTAGCTGTTGTTTAACATGTGGATACTATATGACTAGAATGCTAAGGTTCTTAAAAGCTGGAAACTTTCTTATAATGGGGTAATTGATGTTTCTTAGGTTGGGAATCTTACTCCATCTCTTATAATCCCAGTTCCAAGTATCATAGGCAATTTGTTGAGCTTGTTTTAGCTTTCATCCTTCAGTTTGCCAAGTTTGTAGTTACATTCTGTAGATGTGTCAGTGTGTTGATGATTTTTTTATTGATCTTCATTTCCACATTTCAATTCTAAGTCTAAACTGCTGGCCTTTCTGACAGGTTAAAATTCACCAGAACTAGGCTTTAGGCACAGCTCTGCCACATAACACTTATATTTCTGGACAACTGGGGCATTAATGACTCTATCAGACAAGTGTATGATCATAGAGAATTGCTTGAGACTTTGGAACCTAAGATCTATGTGCAGGTGACACAAATACCTATATTTGCGTTATTGTGTGTGGTAATGTGTCCTTTCTTACTGCAATGGTACCTTTGCTGGTGCATTCTTTTGGGACAATTTTCCACATCCACTCTTTCTTTTAGATCAGAGCAGTATCAAGGTGGGAGCATTTGGTCCGTGGATTGGCCACATAAGTATGGATCAACTCTAAGAAATGATTCTAGAAGTGGCACATTCAACTATGCCAAACCAATGGAATTTTCATTCCTGTCAAAGAATTCTGTATCTTGTGAGGACCTAGAAGGAGTTGGGTCATTTAATACCACCTGCTTGCTAAAGTCAAACTTGTATTTGAACTCCGATCTTTACATATATGGTACTGGTAACCTGGAAATACTGTCCCATGTATCAATTGTTTGCCCCATAGAAGGCAGTATGATTGCTTTCAATATGACTGGCAATGTTAACATTGGTCAATATGTATCTATTATTGCTGGTTCAGTTGTATTTGCTGCTGCCAACTTGACCATGGAACATTTCTCTTCTATAAATACAACCGCCTTAGGGGGGGCACCACCTCCTCAAACTAGTGGTACACCAGTTGGGTATGATGGAGCTGGTGGAGGCCATGGTGGCCGAGGTGCTTCCTGTCTGACAAAGAATAAGACAAATAATTGGGGAGGTGATGTTTATGCTTGGTCAACATTGGCTAAGCCATGGAGCTATGGAAGTAAGGGTGGTGGCACATCTCCTGAGAATAAGTTTGGAGGGAATGGTGGAGGACGTGTCAGGCTTCAAGTGAAAGAGATACTATACTTGAATGGATCTGTCATTGCAGAAGGTGGGGATGGGGGACTGAATGGAGGGGGTGGTTCTGGTGGAAGTATATTTGTGCATGCTGTAAAGCTGTGAGTACGCTCTGACTGAATGGAAATATTATATGAAAGTGCTTTTTTTTTTTCCTGGGTAATTTATGCTGCTGTTTGGATGTTAATGCCTGCTAATACAGGCAAGAATCATGATTAGGGAATACAATAACACCTATACAAATTTTACAAATATTTTTGTTGAAGTAGAAAACCAGGATTTTTGTGCTCGGGTTGAAGAATATATAGACACCATGTTGCCTTTAGCATCAGAGGATATAGGTGTTTGTCTAATGAATCTCGCAATGCACCTAAATTTGTTCATCAGCAGGTTTTTCATAACATTCAATTACGAAAGTTAATTGGAATGAAAGATTGTTTATTCTTTCCTCAAATCTAGAGAGAGAGATATGATGGCCATGATTAGTGTTTATAAATGTCGCATGAGACAAGGGCTTAATTGAACACACTGACTTGCTTGAAGTTCAATTCCTTTAAAGTGCACATTAATGGCCTGTTGCAGAAGGCAGCTTTCTATGGCTTTATTTCCTAATCGGTGAATCATGTGCTGCAACTGTAATGAATCTCATTCACATTTATTCTTGCATTGTAAAATGGGTTGGTGAACTTGGAACTACCTTTTGGTATTGTCAATTGAACTTGGAGCCACCCTTTGGCATTTACAATATGAAACTGGTTATGTCTGCATTCATTGGAGACTTTTGTTGGTTTAAAATGGAAAGCATTCAGGTAGAAAAGATGCTAAAGCTCTTCAGAAATGTGCCTTTTTTTTTTTTTTTTTTTTTCTGTGGTGTTTTAGAACACTTGCTTTGCGAAGGATGCACTTATTTTCAGATGTTGCCCTTCATGTATTGTGCAACAAAATAGTTTTCTTAGTTTCCCTAAGGGGTTAAACTTCAAGGGCTTTCAATGGAGTGCCCTTGACTGTTTTCCAGCTTCATTTGAGGGCATTGCATTCTTTAGTATTTTGTGCTATTTTGTGTTGGACAGGTTTGGAGGATACCCTCATTATCTTTTTCAAAACCTCATTTCTTTTCTTTCTCAGAGAATTTTTTTTCTTTTTATAAAAAAAACCTTATTTGGAATTGGCATTTAGCTGACCTTCCTTGACTATGCTTTTTGAATAAATTTCACTCTCTCTCTCGATAGCCCCTGAATTTTTTTTTTTAGAAAAAAACTCCAAATCAAAAAAGAAGAGAAATTTGGCCATCTGTCCCCTGTGGGGCACTCAAGCTGCTTTCTCCCAGGTCATTAGTCTTCTACATCTTGTCTGGCTGCTGTTTTACAATCTTGAGGTTCCTATAAAGAAGCTTCTAAACTGCTCAAATCCATTTTTTTTACTATTGCATTCGTGTTTTTATAATGTGTAAAATAGTAAGAAAATATTGTGCAGTATTTCCCTCAGTGTTTCAAAATTATTTGAGCACTTTCTGCTGCTTGCAAATTTGCAAAATTTGAATGATTAAATATTTAAAATTAGACGCTATATTTTCTGCCCAATATTAGTTGGATATGCTTAATACATGCTGTATTGCTAGGATTATGCACTAGATCTATTGATTCTATATTTGTAATGTTGAATTGCACAGGAAGGGGTATGGCATTATCAGCGCAGCAGGTGGGAGGGGAAGAGGTGGAGGTGGTGGTGGGAGAATTTCTCTTGATTGTTACAGCATACAAGAAGATGTAAAAGTTACTGTTCATGGTTTGTACTGATTACAACTGTATGTTTAGTATGATTAGCATTCACTTAGCTGCTAAACATATAATTCTTATGTAAGATTCTGACATGATTTATAAACATTGAAAGTAGATGCTAATTTTTTTTTTCTTAGAGCATGTAAATATTCAATAAAATCCTTATTCCTGGAACCAATGACTGGGGCTTTATATGTCCTTCATGCTTGGTCTTTTTGATTGTAGTTTACATGCAACTTTGCAACCATGGGTTGTGCTATTTGGCTTATGCATTTAGTAGTATATTTTCTTAGGTGTGCATTTGATGTGACAACAATCACCATTGTGATTCCAAACTGAGGTCATTTCTCTATGTTCTTTTGGATGTGAGCTGAATTATCACTGCTTTGTCGTCTTCTGAATTATTTTTCGAGAATAAAATCCTTATTCCTGGAACCAATGACTAGAGCTTCATATGTCCTTCATGCTTGGTCTTTTTGATTGTAGTTTACATGCAACTTTGCAACCATGGTTTGTGCTATTTGGTTAGTATATTTTCTTAGGTATGCGTTTGATGTGACAACAATCACCATTGTGATTCCAAACTGAGGTCATTTCTCTATGTTCTTTTGGATGTGAGCTGAATTATCACTGCTTTGTCGTCTTCTGAATTATATTTCGAGTATGTGTCCAGTGAGTATGTTTTTTTTTTTTTTTTTTTTCTCTCTCTTCTTTGTAATTTTAAAATGCTTGCTTATGGGTTATCTATCTGTCAGCACAAAATATACTTATCTTTATGCACTTTGATTTTACAGTTTTTCTTTTAAAATTTTTTTTGAAGAACTGGTACTTTTACAGCCATCTTGGTAAGTTAAATTTATTCTTTTATGGAGGCAGGTGGGCCTAGTATTGGTTGTCGTGCAAATGCTGGTGCTGCTGGTACATTCTTTAATGCAGATTTGCTGAGTCTAAGAGTTGGCAATGATAATGTGACAACAGAAACAGAGACACCTTTGCTTGATTTTCCCACATCACCTCTCTGGTCAAATGTTTTTGTGGAGAATAATGCAAGAGTTTTGGTTCCACTGCTTTGGACTAGAGTGCAGGTTTTCTGATATTTTCCTTCCTCAAAGAATATTGCTATTTGCATGAGTTGATATATGTATGTGGTAAAGAGGGTTCAAGATTTTCCAACAATGTCCTGTTGTCTCTGGAAGCTTACTTTCCAGGAATGCATTAATCTCTCAAGCGAAGCTGCATACAGGAGCTAACTCTTAGATATTGTGTCTCTCTTATCGTCATTTCGTTTGTTAGCCATTAGTGGCCTCAGTTTCTATTGACAGATGTTACCCAGTACATTAGGCTTTGATCTTGGTGTCTACATAGACCAAGGGTGGATAGAAGTATAAATGGCGAATTTTTAAACTTGATATCCATGCCATCTAACTTTTTACTTCTTTTTGATATCATGTTTTATTAGACTTCAAGATTTGTTTGATTGGTGGAGTTTACTTTTGTTTGTACCGATTACTGGCATTATCCTACTAGGCTTCCCTTTTGAAAGCGTAGCTAGCATAATTCTCTCTCTATCTCCCTCTATCCTGTTGGAGATCATGAAGCTTGTCAAAAGAACTAGCACAATTAATTTTCATTTTTGAGCCAAGTTTCTTAGTACGTTGCCCTTTTTTTTTTCCATTTTTGGAGCATGATTAATGAAGTAAATCACCATCTTAAGTTCATTATATAATTTGGCTTGAGATTTTTAGATGTCTTTACTATTAAAAAGTGTTGTACAACTAAATGAACATTTTCTGTTGGTGGGGGCCGTAAGCTTCTTGGATTTCTGTTCTTCTACAATTTGCATTTTTGCCAATTATGCAGGTGCTTCTACTAATTTTACACAACTTTGTTTCAGCACTTTCTGCCATGATTCATTGAGTCTCCTAATGCATCTTCTTTCTTCCTTATATGAAGTAGTGTTTTAGTTCTTTGCTGCTTAATGAATTTTTCAGCCTGAAGCTTATATCTTCTCTTTCAATGTGAAGGTCAGAGGCCAAATTGGTGTATATCGTGGAGGCAGCATCTCCTTTGGATTGTCTGCATACCCAGTATCAGAATTTGAACTTGTGGCAGAAGAACTACTGATGAGTGATTCTATAATAAAGGCATGTTTGCTGCAAAATTGTGACATTTCTGCTGTCTCTGTGATGTACAGTTCACTTTTTTAGTTTATTTTTGATAATGACCGTTGATTCTCGATAGAGAAGTGACATCTGATATATTGGGATACTGACTTACGTAGTTCATAAAATGGAAAGGACAGAGACATGATTTATGCGAACAAAACAGACTGAAGTTACTCACACATACACATAATGATATCACATAACGCATCAACAAATACTATATCTAGCAAACTAGATATATATCAAATAATTAATGTTTTCAATTGTAACTTCTTTCTTGCAGTCATATTTGGTGCCTGTAAAAGTTTGTATTCTCTTTTCATGAAGAATATATGTTGTATTATATGCTTTTAAACTTAGAAAAGTTATGTGCCATTTTGGATTGATTATCTATGATGTTTCACTTCGAAAAATGAAGGTTTTTGGCGCATTTAGAGTTGCTGTCAAAATGTTACTCATGTGGAACTCTAAAATTGAAATTGATGGGGGTGGAAATACTGTTGTTACTGCTTCCGTCCTTGAAGTGAGAAATCTGATTGTTCTACGGGTATGATAGTTCAAATATCATTTACTTGGATTGACTCTCCATAACATACACCGTGCCTATAATTGAAAATTAATGTTATTATGTTGATTTCATTTCATCTTTTCAGGCTAATTCTGTCATTAGCTCAAATGCAAATTTGGGTGTATATGGGCAGGGGTTACTGAAGTTGACAGGTCATGGTGATGCAATCAAGGGCCAGCGACTTTCCCTCTCTCTTTTCTATAATATAACTGTAAGCCATTAGAATATGGAGATGTTTCATTACATTTATTTGAACTCCTGGTGTTGCTTGCTATTTTTGAGATATTTTTCCTTCTTTTTTAAAAGAAAAAATTTGCTTTCCTCTTTAACTATGTTAAAATACACTTGTAGTGATGCGAACCTTGATACTAGGACAGTGACCAACAAGCAAAATTCAAGGAATTCAGACCAATAAAATCTAAATCAGTTCTAGGGTTGAACTTTGGCCAGAACCAAGGAAACAAAGATGTTTAAATCTTGATCCTATGATCAGAATAACATGAACCAAAGTGTTGAATTGAAAACACCACACTCAAGTGCAATTTGAGTTTTTGATGAGTGATTAGTTAAATTTTCAACACCACAAGAATGATCTTGATAAGTTCACAAAAGAATATATAAGAAAAGTCTCTGTTTTACTACTCAAATCAACTTATTCTATTTTGCCTTTAGAGTTTTACAAGGGTATATATAGAGAGCAGATGACTTGGATAACCATTAATGCTAACTAGAGTAGGAAATAATTTCAATTTCAAAACAACCAAATCTGAATAGGAAATAGACTTCTAATGAAAAACTGATCTGAAAAAGACGACCTTGGGCCTATAAATATCACGAAGTTCATCCCTCAAACACCTATTATAACTTAAAAATAAACTAAGCCCATTAAATACAATGATAACAAAAAGGAATAATCAGGTCCTTGAAAACTGCTGAATTAGGCTTGACTTTCTAAATAGAAGTTGTAGCCTTGTCTCTTAGCATTCTACAAAATTTTAAATGTCTCAATCTGAGTCTTATAGAGTGAGTTATGCCAAAAATACTGAAGACTGCTAGTCTGCTACACAGGTGCTAACTTAAAAAAAAAAAAAAAGCTTGTGCGTGCGCGATCTCCCCGAAATCATTCTTGGACTTGAATCGTGTTAATTAGGCCATGTTGATTTCAATGTTTGAATTCTCATTTGGTGCATTTGTCTTGGTCTAGCTTTCCTTAATCAGCCTTTGTTAGTGTTTCACGCATCCTTCTAGCTTTGGTCCTTGTAATTGGACCTCCATTGATGTCAAAAGAATTACTTTTAATGTTGCCTGTTTTGATTTCCATCATATAGTAGAATGCTAATGGCTTGATCTTGGTTTTCTATATTTAAGTACTATACTTTCTGAGATATAGCTGCAGGTGCATTAAATTAGTGCATTAATTTGCTGTAATCATAAAGTGAAGGTAAACTTTTAAGATTGATCCAAGGGATATATGTCAAACTCTATGGAGACTTATGTGAAAACTATAAGACCAACACTGTCGATTGCATGGGACCTAACATATTGCTTTTGAGCATACTAATAGAAACTGAAACTCTATGATGGTCCTGCCCTATGATGCATAGTTCTTCTCCTCTCCCTGAGGTTATGCAGATTTCATGTATTCAGGGGAATCTCTACGAATCTGTGGATTCATTTTCTCAAGTCCCTGAATTCTCTTTAAAAATCAAAAGGATGTGCTACGGACCCCAAACTGGCTGAATGTGAACTTCTATTCCCTGCTCAAGGATCACTGATGTTAAATTGGGTGGAGAGCACCAATGTACAGAGCCCACCTTTGTTAAAATTAAAGAGAAGTGTGGCCTCAGTCCATCCTTTCTTTTCTCCTGATGTGGGATTCTTGTCTCCTTTTCGTTTGTTACGCCATAATCATTTTCAACTATAGAAACATCATTTCCTTTTTCTACCCAATTTTTTGACTGTAAGAACAATGCCAACTTTTAATAATCAGAAGAGTAAACATAAAAAGGTGCTTTATATTGAAATGGCACTTCATCGCTTACGGATTTCAAAGTATATATAAGCTCTGGTATATTCTTATATATTTAGGCAACACTCTGGACTTTGAACGATTTTTAAAAATTAATGTGCTATTCCATGTACACCAGGTGCCAGCTGTACCGCTGTTTTGTGTTTTATGAATTTGTTGGAGTTAGAAAACTGTTAGAAGTGTTTTATTTATTGCTTTGGATGAAAGGCAGGAGAACTAGTGGATGTTGATTGATTTTTCCATTTAGCAGGAAATAAAATAATAATAGTCTTACGGGTGCATTTTTTGACATGTGGGGAATAATGAGTACATAATTCGTTTTGATCGCAAATAGTGACTTCAGATTGATTATTTTTCCTTTTTTTAGTCTTTCCTTGAGCTCAATGTGGTTTTTTTTTTTTTTTGCTGGTCCTATTCTTCTGTCACTAGCAATGCCAATTGTGGTATTATGTTCTTAAGGTTTGTTTCACAATAATTAATTGCAACTCAATGTATGTCACTATGTCACAGGTTGGACCAGGTTCTTTATTACAGGCTCCATTAGGTGATGATGCTAGCCGAAGTGTGTGAGTATGAACTTCTTTTGAGGCTTTAGGATATGCTGTCTCATTGTAAATAAAGCATTATGAGATTTCATTTATATCTGGATTCTCTATTTTCTGCTGTAGGGTCACACAATCACTATGTCAGAATCGGGCATGTCCAGCGGATTTGATAACTCCTCCGGATGACTGTCATTTTAATTATACACTATCCTTTTCACTTCAAGTAAGAGCCAGATTCTAATCCATTCTGTGTCTCAATTGATTAAAGAAAAACTTTCCGTCGGGATTCTAACCTTGCTTATAGTCAATTATAACTTACCATAATTTCCTCCTACACCAACAACAGTTTTTGGAACTTGTTTTGTTATGTGGAGTTAACTCCATGGATTTTATCTCAGCTTTCTTCATTCTTAGGATCCAGGAATACATTAATTTTGTAACCTTGAGATGCTCTAGAATATGTCATGAAGTATAACATTGACTGCCAATATAATAGGTAACCGAGACATGCTCCATCAGTTATTGCTGGTCACATGGATTTCAGACAGTAACATTTCATTTTTGGATGCATGTTGTCAAGTACCTGCTGCATGTTTGTTATGAGTTAATGATTTTCTCAACATTGTTTGGAAAATTGTCCCTCATAGTGTTGACCATTTGCTATTCCAAATTGAATGAAGAGAATAAATCCATTGACCTCTCTTTGTTTTCGAAGTTCTAAACTAAAATGATTAATTGCATGCCATAATGGCAGAAGAAAAGGAAATTGAAATTGTTGCTTTTTTTTTTTTTTTGTCGCAGTTTATGAAAGAGTTTATGTGTGTTTGTGAAATTTAGTTGGAGACTTGGCATGGTAACAAATCAGGTTGCTTCCTCTTTTCTGTGCCACTCCTTTATTTCTGAATAGAATCGGGGATTTCACATGGTAGCCAAGAATGCAAAGGAATGATTAGGGCATAATACTAGAACTAAGTGCATTGTTAACTTTGATGGCGATGAGTTGTTCAGATAATTTTGCATTTCTAGTAATCTTGGAAATATATTTGGTTTGTCTACAACAGAAAGCAAAGGAATAATCAGGGAGGAAGCCTGCCCTTGATATTAGGGAATAATTAAAGTCTACTCTTTTTAAACCGTAACAATTTTGGTTCCTAATGTTAAAGTCCACTTAACAAAAGGATGTAACAGTGAAGGGCATCTGAATTTCAAGGACAAAGCTAAGCATAGCTAACCTTAGGAATTTTTTTGTAATTGTTTTTATCTATAACAAGACATCTTTTCTTCTACCTGCATGGCCTACTTTGACTTGATGGATTACTAATGTTTGCTTGATTGTGAGGAGGAGCTAAGCTGTTTGAGGGTGCAAAATGAAAATGAGTTTAAATCTCTCTCCCCATTGAATTGTTTTGTAAAAAGTTCAAAATTAAATTAGAGAGTAGCACACACTACAAGGGATAATATTAGAGTTATACGACTAGTTTTAGCCTTTACTCACAAGATTTTAACTTTTTAGGTTGAGTACAGCAGCCTCGTTGACTAGTGGGTCCAGAGTTCATATCTTAGGTGTTATTATGTTTTTTAACTAAAATTTGACACAGCTTGGTTCTGGTCCTTTCATATCAGAGGTATGCTATCTTGAGAGATTTAAAACCCAATCTCAGGTCCTTGTACAAGTTTAAGCTTTTAGGTTCTTTGACAGTCAGCAGGTACGCACTTCTGCAAGAACCCATTTTAAAAGCAGAAGTCAACATCAGATTTGATGCTAACTGGGCTTGAGCAAGTGTACAGCTGATGCAATAACTAGCTCCATTGAAATACAATCCACAAATTGATAATAGAACATTTAGTGTATTGACTTTTAGTCTGCTGTTGACTTTTAATTTCAAATTGGGTTGTCCCAGTTGAAGTTTGAATGCAAGGTTAAGGCTTAAACATTAGCTCTTGCTGGTAGCTTGCTGAGAATAATTAGCTCAATTGTCTCAAAATATCTTGGAATGTTCTAATAGGTTTGTATCTATTTAAGATTCCTAGGAATTTGTCTTATCCAATTTGGTTGTGTATTTGAAATCATTGCCAGCACAATGAGGTTAAGTTGCAGATATTTAATAAATGCCAGTTTTCTGCTGGCTTTCAATTAAGTTTGTGGTAAATTTGGACTAGCCTTGTGCTCTTCCACTGCATTTAGTTCTGGGACAATACTGCTGCTAGATACTGGCTTAACTGCATCATAAAGGTGAACTTTTGGCCTAATGCAGCAGTAATAGTGGCATACTGTTATACTAAGAGTTGAAGCCTCGGGGTCTCAAATATATTGGCGCTTCTCAAGGTCTTTATCCTTCTATTAGCAATACTCTATTCTAGGTTGCACGAAAACGTTCAGAAGTCAGCATTTGGCATTTCTGAAATCAGATTTGGCCCCGATATGTATCATGGCCATTTCCGCTAATTGAGAAAAATGGGAAGAAGAGACCTGTGAAAGAACTGCTTGTTGGCTCTGTTTATTGATGCCAGTGCCTTAAGTTCCTCTGTTTCTTGAGTTGCGGCTTTTTTTTGGAGCAGTTTTGTTGTTTTTTTTACAATTAAGGCACTAAGCTTATTTTATATATATATATTTTTTTTTTCATTTATGCTTTTTATTAATATGGTTCTAATTTTATTTTTCTTTAAATAATTATTCTATTCCAATTTAACTCACTTTTTATACTTATTTTATATGTTTTTTTTTTTTGAGGATGTATATTTATTTTATTAATATAGTTGTAATTTTATTTTTACAAAAATTATTAATTTGTAAAATTAACTATCCACATATGTTAGTTCTTTTGTGCTATATTTTATTATTTTTAAATTATTTTATATGATAATAATAATTACAAATTTGTCAATTATATATTTTATTAATTTTCAGCTTTGTTAATATAGATTCTACTTTTAAAATTAAAAACTATAAGAAAATTTATATTTTTAATATTTATATATATACTCCTATATTTTTAACATGTACATGTTTCCCCATGTTTCCATGTCCTATATTTTTGAAAAATGACATTAGCCCACGTTTCAGTGTCCTATATTTTTGAAAAATGATGTTTCCCCATATCCAAATCCGTGTATTCGTGTCCGTGCAACTTAGACTTTGTTCATTTCTAGAAGAATTCACGAAGTCTCTTTGTTGGAGAAGTAGTCATTAGAATAGGAGATAGTACTTTGAATTGACCGTGCATCTTATTATCTACATATTTTCTACTTTTTAGTGCTTTTAGGGATCTCTTGGACAGGAATAAAATTGGATTAAACTGCTATGTTTTCTGATGAACAAATAGTCTCTCTTTTATATTGGCATAGATTGAAGCCTGCACTCATTGTTCATGACATTTTCAGGAAATCATTATTGGAATTGTCATTAGTTTTGGGAACTTGAGAAAATTTTCCACTATGAAGAATTGTCATAATTGTTTGGACAATGATATTCTCAACCAAGTAGACATCATTAATCATTTCATATTGTAAGTTTGTGCTTTCTGTTTCTGTATGTGTCAGATTTTTAAAATTTCCACCCTTATTTATGCATAACCTTGATTTCCATATTGTTTTAAGATTCAGCATCTCTTCAGATGTTTCTTTCACTGAGGTATTTATAATCTGTTGCTTATGCTTTTGTTGGCGATAAAACATAAATGTGCACTTTCACTTTTGACAGATTTGTCGTGTTGAGGATCTCCTTGTGAGTGGCATTGTTACAGGAAGTATTATTCACATTCACAGAGCGAGAACTATCATTGTTGATACCAGTGGCTTGATAACTGCTTCAGGATTAGGTAGTGGAGTGTATTATTCCCAGCACTATTCTCTTTTTGTTTTTCTTATTCTCATCACTTTTATATCTTTTGAAGGCCATTTTTGTACTGGCTACTGTTCTTTTAGGGAAAGTTTATGGTTTTATGTTTATGATTCTAACCATCCAAAATTCATATATTTCAGGTTGTAGTGAAGGTATTGGAAAAGGAAACTATTCTAATGGATCTGGCAGTGGTGCCGGGCATGGGGGACGAGGGGGCTCAGGATGTTTCAACGGGATTGTGAGTGATGGTGGTAACAAGTATGGAGATGCGGATCTTCCTTGTGAGTTAGGAAGTGGAACTGAGGGTCCTGATCGATCCTACGGAAATGTGATTGGAGGGGGAATGATTGGTAATGTTCCTATAAGTCAGGTTTAATAAACAAGTTTCTTCTCAAAATTCCATTTTTATTTTTCCTTGCCTTGTACGTAACTAAGGTGCTTGAATTTATTGTTTCTGAACAATTGCTGACATCTTTACAGCTGATATCTCTATGAATATTTTCTGTCATATGCTTTTTTCTCGGAATCTTTCTTCCAAACTGCGTGCTTACATAATTCTCAGTGATTACTTTATGTTTGTCAGTAATGGGCTCCATCCAGTGGCCATTGTTAAGGCTTGATCTTTATGGATCTTTGAAGGCTGATGGTCAAAGCTTTGATAAAGCATTAGTAAATCATAATGGTTCTTTGATTGGTGGCCTTGGTGGAGGTTCTGGAGGGACGATTCTTCTTTTTCTTCAAGAAATTGTGCTTGCAGAGAACTCGTGCTTAACTGTTCAAGGTGGGAGTGGTGGCCGTCTTGGTGGTGGTGGAGGTGGTGGTGGGAGAGTTCATTTTCACTGGGCTAAGATAGATACTGGGGAAGAATATCTTCCAGTTGGAAGTATAAAAGGTTTAATAAACAGTAGGTATGTTTTTTTTTTTTTTGAAATCTTAATTGTGAAAAAGAATTTAGGATATCCAAGGACAATGATAACTTTTGAACTGATATTATAGGTCATTGTACACTTGATATTGTAATTTTTAATATTCTCCTAAATAATATCCATTCACACAATGTTAGGTGTATCATCTGATATGAGTTAATGTATATTCTCACAACTAATATATGTGTAGGGGTGTAAACGAGCAAAGTTGAGCCGAGCTTCGGCTAGCTCGGGCTTGGTTCGTTTATAATCGAGTTGAGCTTGCTATGCCACTTGGTGTTCGCAAGTTGTTCGCGAGCTTAAACAAGTCTAAAGAAATTTTTAAAAATGCAAACTGTAAATTAAAATTATATATCAAAAAAATTTAGAATAAATAATTTATAAATACATTATAATATATTTAATAAAAATTATGATTTTATTCTGATAATATATTTTTTACAATAAAAATTTCTTTATTATATATTTAAAATCAAATTATTAATACATTAAAATTACGAGTTAGCTCGCGAGCTTTTATTCGAACTTGTTTATGAGTTTTACATAATTTGAGTTCGGCTGGTTTATTAGATAAGTTTTAATATACGAGCTCGAACGAGCTTTTATTGAGCCGAGCTCTGAGTAGCTCGCGAGCAGCTTGGCTTGTTGACAGCTCTATATATGTGAACCTTCTTGCATTAAGGATTGAAAATGCTTTGTACTTCTACTTCCTATATCTTCTTATGCACAATATCTAGTGAACTGTCTTCAAGTGCTGCATATACTGCCAAGACATTGCTTCATGTCAGCATTTTACTTGTTTAACAGTGGAGGTGCTGGTGATAATGGTGGTCTTTTTGGGGAACAAGGCACTGTTACTGGAAAAAAATGCCCAAAAGGTCTTTATGGTACATTTTGCAAGGTACACGCATTGTTTTCTTATGCTGCCTTAATGTGATTCTGGCTCTTACTTTTAAGGTGTGCTTCTGAAGGGAGATTCACTATTCTCTCATTCATTCATACTTGGCATTATTTTGATGACTAGTTGAGTCTAACCTATATTAGAAGTGTCTAAAATTTGAGGACTTTTTTCCTTTTCTGTCTTTTAACCTTTCCCAATCCAAAAAGGACAAGGAAGAGTGAAACATTTCAAGCCCGCTGTAACTGCTTAAGCGCTTCTATACACTAATTGAGAGCAATACTTTACCTGAATCCTACTCTTAATTCACACATTCTAAAACCATATCACAATTACCTAAAATCATTTTCCTTAATGTCCAGCTAAGTTGCATTCACTAGTTAAGCATTCAAGAAACCATGAGAAGATATTACACCTGTCATAATTCATTTCATTGCCATTTGGATGCTTCTTACTTTGCACAATGTAATGATAGAATTTCTCGGTTTACTAATGTATTGAAGATGGTTTTTTTTTTTTTTCGAATATCATGACTACTCAAATCTATTGATGATTCCTAGAAGAGGTTAAATGGAATTTCAAGGATGTAGTCACCTCCACTGAGCATAAACTAATCAAATGAAAGTTGTCAGAATTCATGAAATTTGTTGATGTAAATATCCATGAGTATACTTCTTTAAAGATTTTTGGGCATATGGCATCTACTTGTAAGTTTGAGGTAGTTCTGAATCTTGTTGGATTGTACGCATTTATGATATGAGACTGAAATTTGAACCATCATCTTCCCCTTCCTTTTAATATATATATATTTTTTTTCAATTTTGCACACTGTTGAGTAGATCTAGTGTATAAATTTATTAGTGCATTTATTAACAGGAATGCCCTGTTGGTACTTACAAAGATGTTGAAGGCTCCGATGCAAGTCTTTGCACTCCTTGCTCACTTGAGCTTCTTCCTAACCGTGCAAATTTCATTTATGTCCGAGGTATAGTGTCAACTGGAGTCTCACTCTCCCTCCTTTCCTCTCCCCCTCCTCTTTTTTAGCTACGTAGTCTGAAGTTAAACTCACTGCAGGGGGAGTTAGCCGGCCGCCTTGTCCTTATAAATGCATATCTGACAAATACAGGATGCCAAATTGCTATACTCCTCTTGAGGAGTTGATGTATACGTTTGGAGGCCCTTGGCCTTTTGCGCTTCTTCTCTCTTGCCTCTTGGTGCTTCTAGCTGTATTGTTGAGTATGCTGAGAATAAAACTGGTTGGCTCAGGTTCCTCTTATGGTGCAAACTCAATTAAGCACCAGAGCAATCACCATTTTCCACATCTACTTTCATTATCAGAGGTATGATGTTGATAACTGTTGTTCCTTGTTTCGTTAAGGTGCAATGCTTGCACCATCTTATATATTTATATTTTTTACAACTCTAGGTGCGGGGAACTAGGGCTGAAGAAACTCAAAGTCATGTCTACAGGATGTTCTTTATGGGTCCCAATACTTTTAGGCAGCCCTGGCATCTTCCTTATTCTCCTCCCAATGCTATTATTGAGATTGTGTAAGTACTCCTTTTGGCCATGGAGAGCATTAGATGATTGTATAATTGGTCATTGTCTTAACAGAATATCTGAGTTGAGCGTGCATCCATCATTCAAGTGGTGTGTTTGAAATATCCTTTTTCATTTAAAAAGCCTTGATCAATTTGAACTTACCCCAATTTCTAAATACTACCTAACTATGGTTTTAATTAGCAGTGATCTCGTCACATAATGACCCTTATACAACCATTTTCTGGCATATAATTTCATCAGAGACATTATGCAGATTATGCCTGTTATGGGCTATATCACTTTTGGGCAATGTGGCCATTGTAGCTTCTATACTACATATGCCCCTCTAATGCAATCTAATTTTTTTTAAAAAAAAAAATTATGGCAGTGGCAGCTGCAACAACCACACTCCAGCTGCACACAGATATCACTGCCATGACCGCATGTCAACTGTGATTTTGATCCATGATCTGAATCTCACTTTTTTTGTTCTTTTAAAGCTATGCCTTTGTTTTCAATCCCTGCATTGATAATGTTGTTTTACCAAGCCAACTCTCACATTACTCCTTTGTATGAGGTCTTCGAGCACATTCACATACTTTGAAATCCATAATATTAAAAGCACAAGAATTGCTATAATTTTTTTGTTGTATGTTATAAATTTCATTCATAATGGGAAAGTCATTTTGATCTGCAGTTATGAAGATGCTTTTAACAGATTTATTGATGAGATAAACTCTGTTGCTGCATATGATTGGTGGGAAGGTTCGGTCCACAGTATACTTTCAGTGCTTGCCTATCCTTGTGCCTGGTCCTGGAAACAGTGGCGGCAGAGAAAGAAAGTTCATCGACTCCAGGAATATGTCAAGTCTGAATATGACCACTCATGCCTTCGTTCTTGCCGATCACGAGCTCTGTACAAAGGGATGAAGGTTTGATCTATTCTCCTTTACACTTTTAGTTGCCACATCCTTAACATGGACCAGTTCAAAATTTTTTGTTAAGTGGTATTTCTTTTGAGATGAATAGTGAAACCCTGTCAAAAAATTTCTATTGAAAATCCCATAAGGCAATAACTGTGCGCGTGGATGCAAGTATTAGATTTGACATTTTAGATTTGAAATATTAAATCGTAAATATAAGACTTTCAATTAACATATAATTAGAGGTTATTTAAAATCCTCTTTAATTGATCTTTTAAATTTATTATGGATTTATTTCAAATTTTCATTAATACAAATCCACATAGTTGCCAAATAAGGGATTTGATCCAAATTTATAGTAGTCAAATTTGTTGCATCCAAACATAGCATAAAATTTTTGGTTAGATCTCAACTACCAAAAAATTTGAACATGCCAAAATACCTGTGCAACTTTCACAGAATTCCAAATTGTTTTACTTTAGAAAACCTAAAATACCGCAGACAGAACACTTTCAAAATTCTTGGAAAGAGAATTGTGCCTAAGTGATAGTTGATGATCATATAAATAAACTAGAAGAATTAAATTCTTCGTATTGAATCTTGTAGCTGTTCACTATTTTATAATTTCTGCTGGTCAGATTATCAATTATGAATTATGGTCATTACTAATTGGTATATGTTGAAGATATTATAGCTCAAATAATTAAATTGTTCAATAGTCTCAACTAAAATTAAAGGGGTTAGGTGTCGTGGGATGAAATTTTTACTTTTTGGATATGAAATAGAAATATATTCTGATGGGCTTGTCAGCTGGAACAAAGTTTTATGAGGGTGTTTGAGCATTTACTTAGAATGAAACCACCTTTTTTCTAAAATGATAATGCAATGCTGTTTTCTTTTATCATTTTACCTTTGATTATTGTGGGTACAACTTTGAAACGAAAGAATCTATGTTTTTTTTTCTCTCTTCAATCTTCTAGGCAGCTCATGCTTTATATGAAGGACAAAAGGAGATATAAATCATTTGTTAGAATTATACATCTAGCCCTTGTACTACATTAAAGTCCTTGCATGAATTTGGATCATCTCATTTTTTTTTTAATTTACCTTTAAAAAATTGGCTAGTGATCTCTCTTCTGATTAAAAATTGACGCAGGTTGGAGCAACGCCAGACTTAATGGTTTCATACATTGATTTTTTTCTTGGCGGTGATGAGAAGCGTTTGGATATTGTATCTATAATACAAAAGAGATTCCCCATGTGTATAATTTTTGGCGGGGATGGGAGCTATATGTCACCTTATAGCCTTCACAATGACACATTGTTGACCAATCTGCTTGGGCAGGTATGAATTTGCATAACTCTATCATCCTCTCTCTCTTATGTTCATCTGAGACACCGCCATTTCATTTTCAGCATGTTCCAGCATCAGTCTGGAATCGTTTGGTGGCTGGTTTAAATGCTCAGTTAAGAACTGTGAGGCATGGGTCTATCCGTTCTGCACTACTTCCTGTTATTGATTGGATAAACAGTCATGCAAATCCTCAGCTTGAGTTTCACGGGGTCAAAATAGAGCTTGGATGGTTTCAAGCTACTGCCTCTGGTTACTATCAGTTAGGTGTATTGGTAATAGTTGGTGAATATTCTCTCAACAACTTGCATCAGTCTGATTTGTTTCATGGAAGCAATGATGATTTTACAAGGTAGCAAACTGATATCTATGAGATTTTATGATATAAAAATAGTTGTCAGTTTTAGAAATATGAGTTCGAATCAACTTAATAACTATTTGTTGATTTTTGAATTATGAGCTTGATTTGTCATGGAGTATTTGTTTTCTAATGGTCAAATGACCTGATAAATCGCTACCTCTGCACACCTTTTCAATTTAGTTGATCCTTTTAGTTTTACAAATTCTGGAAGCTGAATTCAACTTTCATTTTTTCATGTTGTAATACAAGAATTAAAGTTTCGACTGTTAAAAGTTTTGTTGCTTTATTAAATATAAGTTATATGGTTTCAATGAAAAAAAAAAAAAAAAAAGAGGTTTGTATGCTATATGAATATATAAAATATGCTCTATGAATAAAAAGATAGTTTTTAGTTTTTCCATTAATTTCTATATGAATATATAAAATATGGATTTATTTGTATGCTATATTTAAATTTTTGACTAAAATAGTAATGCTGGATTGTTTATGGACCAAAAAATATTATGAAGACTACTCGTGAAACCTAAATAGAAATTTGGTAACAAAAAAGATACAAATTAAAGTTTTGTGACTAAATTGTAATCAAACACAGCATTTAGTGATTATCTATATAATTTACCCAAGATGAAATATTGGCTCTGCATCTTTTGAAGATGTTGTTTATAATTGTGTGAAATGCATGAAAAGAGAATTCATATAGTCAATGAATTTTGAATTAAGGCTTAGTTGAGTATTACTGAGCTGCCTCAAATTCCTTCAAACTGCAGAGGTTGACAAAATGAATAGAAAAAGATTTTTGAATGGTAATTTGGTATTTTCTAGTTGAATTTAATCTTTGAATACTGAACTAGAAATGTAGCAACAGTCTTAAGTTCTACTGTTTCATTTTCCATCAGTTTTCATTTCCCATATATATATATATATATAATGAAATTTATCTTCTGTGCATTGGCTTACTATTTCTGCCAGGGGTGTAAAATGCCTCGGTTTGGCAAGTTCCTACCATAACATTACCAGTCCTGTCTTGGTTTACGTTAAATAAGGAACCAACTAGAATTTTTGATACTCTGGTCAAATACTTGATCTTGATGTCAGATTCAACTAGAAATTAGGTCTGTAGTTATGGATTTTGATATGACCTTATTTTTTCTGATAGGTTTGCATTAGGTTCAAACCTTTCATTGCTAGTTTCACAATTCACAAGCCCGTTTATCATTTGGCATAGTTGATGGCTGTAATTACACAATTTTAATCAATTTATGGTTCTTCATAGAACTCCTTTGGGCTTGTGAGTTGTGACATATTTTACTAGATTTCATAATTTTTTTTTTGGATCTACAGTCTTCTCCTATGGTGATTTTATCAAGCTGTTTTCAACTTATTTTGTCCATCTGTTAACTTTCCAGGAAGAATGTCTCATGGACAAGTAGAAGCCTAAAGCAGTTGCAGCAGGATCGGCCTTACGTGAGCCAAGTGTTATCTCGTAAAAAGATGACAGGGGGAATTAACGGAGGTCTTATAAATGATGCTACTTTGAAATCTTTGGAATTTAGAAGGGACTTTCTTTTTCCATTTTCTCTCTTACTGCACAATACAAGACCTGTTGGACGACAGGTATTAGATGTTGAGATTTGGTACCAGCTGATTCATAGCTGTTTTAATCATCTAATGCTTAAATATTTGCATTTCAGGATACTCTTCAACTTTTTATAACTATCATGCTATTGGCAGATATTTCTGTCACCATTCTTACTTTGCTTCAGTTCTATTGGATTTCTCTTGGGGCTTTCCTTGCAGTCCTGCTTATTCTTCCTCTTTCCTTGCTTTCTCCATTTCCTGCTGGCTTGAATGCCTTATTCAGTAGAGAACCTAGAAAAGCTTCACTCTCTCGTATCTATGCATTGTGGAATGCTACATCTCTATCTAATATTGTAAGTAATACTCAAGTATAGTTTCCAATATTAAGTTCTTGGATAACATTTAGCAAAGCTTTATCATAATCATCTTGATGACCCAGTACAGTTCGCATGATTGTTTCATGAGTTACTCTTTTGGGTGACTTCAAAAGAAAATAACAATTGATGATTTTTATTTTTTATTTATTTATTTATGTTTTTGGTAGGCCGTAGCTTTCATCTGTGGCATTTTGCACTGTGGATTTTCTGCTTTCCAGCCACCAGGCAAGGAAAACACATGGAATACTAGAAGGTGAAATTTTATAATTTAATTCTTGGTGCATATTACTGAACTGTGCATGACAAACCAATAATGATAGTTAAAATCACACTTATACATGTGCTTGTTTGTGTGCGTGCTTATTCCATTTGCTTACTGTTTGCATACTTTCACTAGAAGATATATGACATGTTTTGGATGGATAAGAGTTAGAATTTATCGAGAGAGAAATAGAGGAGAGTACACGATGGAGGACAAGGAATCCTCCTCTATAACCGTGACAAATATGAACTTCATTAATAACAAAAGAAGTTAAAATTGTAAGGCCGTCTAATAAAGTTGGATAACACTTGAATAAGTGAGGCAGAAGATTAAATGTTCTATTGATCAAAGGGAAAGAGATTGTGCTCCAAGATGAAATATAAAGCTTGGTTTTGAAGGGATATATGGAGGATGAGGGATTAAAAACGAGGATATCCTGTTGTGCTTGTTGCGAATCCAGCCATTTACTAAGAGGCTGTGTGAAAGAGTGGGAGATACTCCTTGTGCCTTTGGCTGTTCCTCTTATATTGTCTTACTCCTAATCAATCCTTCACTTGCTTGCTTGTGACTTTTCTTGCTCCTTCTACCAATGGTGCTCTGTCAGTCCTGAAGCCCCAAGTGCTTTTCTGTCTCTCTCCTGTCAAAAGATGATATTTCATAGCTTTGACACTCTGGTAATCTATTTGTTTGCTAACAACCATCACTGGAATCTCTTCCTGAAGAGCCTTCTGCTTTGGCAACTAATTACAGTAAGTCTGGGCTTTTGGTACATAGTCAATCCTTGAGTTGCTTCGGGAAGACTACATGATGCAACCTAATTGCTCTGCATTCAATTCTGAATTTTGGTGCACCATCTTTCTGACTTCTTTTCCATAAAGTTCATGGCAAACCTGGGAATATTGCTGTCATTTTGTAAAATAACCATGACGCTTTTAAACTTCATAGAATCCATTGTGGTTGCATTAAGTGTCTTGAATTCTTTTTTGTAGAATGAGCTTCTAGCTGATGGGGTAACTCTCTGCCATCCCGTCTGTCAGCTGGATATGACAATTTTTACTTATCATATATATGTGTGTGTTAATAAGCATGTGCATTGAGTCTCTCTAGTCAGCAATTACCTGGATGAGTACTTTTGCACAGTAAGTCTTACATGTTCAAAAAAAAAACAAAAATGAATCTCATTATGTGAGGAATTGTTTGCCTCCTCTAAAATGGCTTCCCACACTCTGCTTTAATTATTGATTTTGATAAATATTTTTTCTTATATTTTGTGCCAATGTCCTAATTCCTCTCTTTATCTATGGCCATTTGAGATGGCCAGTCTTTTTTCTAAACCTCACTGAAAAGCAGCCAATATCGTAAGCAATCATAACCTCCTCAATAAGCATCACTGGGAAATTCTGTGGTTTTGTGTAGAAGATATCTGAGTAGAAAAACATGAGCGGAGTCTTAATGTTCTACTATTCTAGGGTATTTTCCACTTGAACATTCTATTAACTTTGAAATAAATTGTTAGAAGTAAAATTTTGCAAGAAAATCCGTCTGTAAATTTCACCAAAAAAATTGGAGCCCTCATGATAAATTTCATTACCAAAAATCTTGCTCCGTGATCTATCCTGAAATTTGGATCAACTGCTACTGAAGTAAAATTCATGCCATTATTTATGTTAAGACATCTCTAGCCGACAAATTTTGGAAATTTTGGAGAGAGATAAAGCGGATGTAAAGAGAGTGTCACACCGAGGAGAGCATGTGTAGAGAGGTCATGATGTGATCTTGATAGGAAAACCCTAACAATCTCAAATCAACCCACACGCGTCCAATAAAGTACCAAAATTCACAGAACGAATAGTCAACAATAAAAGGAAAAGATAAAGAAACTCTAAATTCGTTTGAATCAACCAGCCCAAACCTTAGGTATATTAAATCTAAAGATCTTTCGTTACAAATTGATCAAATTAACATAGAGCGTTTTCCGCCACACCTTAGAACAAAAAAGAATAAGAGGGTGATAAGGAATAAGGATGGCCGCCACAAGCAAGTAGCTTGATAAGTTCAATATAGTTCATGCAAGAACCAAAAGAAATAAATTCCTAGAAAATTTAATTGATCTCAAACTTAATTGTATTTCCATCAAGAATGATGCCTATTTATAAAAAAACAAAAGCTATGAAAGTCCTATTAAATTTAGAACTCTTAAACTAAACCCTAAAACTAAAAATAGGATTTAAAATAATCAAATCCTAATTAATTCTGATTTGACTTAAAATACGATACACGGCCGTGTTTCAACCCCTAAAATTTGGCAGTGCTGAACATGGGCAGAGACATGGGCGTGTTGCAGACTCGGGCAGGGAGACGGGCGTGTACCCTACTGGACGTTTTTAGTGCTTCCAACACGGCCATGTGAATCGAGACACGGGCGTGTATCACCTGGAGCTCCTTCAAAGCCTTGAAAACTCGCCAAAAACACATTGGCAAACCTTGGTGATGCTTCCTCAACTTTGACATCTTCAAAATTCATACTTTCCTTAGCTAGAAGGTTGTAGATTAACTTTGAAAGTGCCACGTTGGCAAGTTTGACTCAGTTTCTCGACATTGGACCACCAATTCCTTGTAAAGGATCCTTTGACCCCCTTCGTTGACTTTGATTCTCATCATTCCCTCCTTCCTCAGGAAGATTCGTCCTCGAATCAAAACCTACATCAAAATCATAAAGAACTAAATTTGCAACATTGAAAGTAGCACTCACATTACTCTCACCTTTTAGATCTAGTTTGTAGGCATTGTTATTAATGCGCTCCATTACTTGAAATGAACCATAACCACGTGGTTGCAATTTGATTTTTTTTGGGAAGGAAACCTCTCCTTGCGCATATGTACCCAAACCCAATCTCCTGGTTCAAATACAACTTGCTTGCGCCCCTTATTAGCTTGATTTGCATATTGCTCATCTTTCTCTCAATTCTTTGTTTAACCTTTTCATGTAGATTTCTCACAAACTCAGCCTTTTTCGCACTATTCAAATTAACTTGCTCTTTGGAAGGCAAAGGTAATAAATCAAGAGCTATAAGAGGATTAAACCCATATACCACTTCAAAAGGCGAATAACTCGTGGTGGTATGCACACTCCTATTATATCTAAACTCAACAAATGGTAGACTCTCTTCCCAATTCTTCAAATTCTTACCAATAACTGCCCGCAACAATGTACCCAAAGTTCCATTCACCACTTCTGTTTGTCCATCTGTTTGAGGATGACATGTGGTTGAGAATAACAACTTAGTCCCTAACTTACTCCATAATGTACGCCAAAAATGACTTAAGAACTTGGTATCTCTGTCACTCACGATGCTTTTTGGAACACCATGCAAACGTACCTCTTTGAAGAACACATTTGCAATGTTGGTTGCATCATCGGTTTTATTGCAGGGATACGGGCGTGTACCCTACTGGACGTTTTTGGTGCTTCCAACAAGGCCATGTGATCGAGACACGGGCGTGTATCACCTGGAATTTTTTCAAAGCCTTGAAAACTCGCCAAAAACACATTGGCAAGCCTTGGTGATGCTTCCTGAACTTTGACATCTTCAAAATTCATACTTTCCTTACCTAGAAGGTTGTAGATCAGCTTTGAAAGTGCTACGTGGGTAAGTTTGATTCAGTTTCTCAACATTGGACCACCAATTCCTTGTAAAGAATCCTTTGACTCCCTTCGTTGACTTTGATTCTCATCAGGTCAGGATTGGAATAATTTGCTGCAGAAAATTATCACTTACTAAAAGCAGAGTGCAAGTTTTTATTTCTTTATTAAATTTTAATTTATATAATTAGAATGAGTTATTTTCAAATGAGTACAGACTTTGTGCATAGAATATTGTCCTTTACATTTGAGGTTTTTTGGCCATTGTTTATATATTTAATATCAAAGAGCAGCTTAAAGAAATATTCTCCACCATGTTTTTGTTCCTCTCTTGACGTTTGACAAATGAATTTAAGATCTGGGTTGCATTTGTCCCACACGTTTATCTCAGACATCTTGCAGAAAGGTGGTTCTGACTGATGGATTCCAATGAAATTATGATTACTATAATAACTAAGAGAGATTTTTGAGAGTGGATAGTTATCATGCATTGTTCATCTTTTAAAGTTCTTGGACTGGTGAAATTACTGTATACCATTAATTATGACTTGTCAAACTGCTTTTCATTGCTTTCAGAATGTTGCTGACTTCCGTAGTCCTGTGTCTATAATATTGCACTTTTTAAAAGGGATAGAAGGAGCAGTGTTGTATATAATTAGAAAAGCAAGTTATTCCCTGCATAAGCTCGATAGTTTGGAGGAGAGAACATGATTATTATGACAAAGGGTAGCTTGTCCAACAATCACGAGTTTAAAATATAGTAGAACATGACGTCTCATGCTAGAATATATGTTTCACGTTATAGTGGATCGTCAACTATCAGATTTCCTGTAAATTAACTTCAGATTTTTTTTTTTTTTTTTTTTGCACGGCCACCTTAGGAAAATGGATGGCATCTTTTTTGGCCAAAGGTCCAATTTGCACCCCAACGTTTTGTCCTAATTTCACATTGGACCGTATTGTTTTTTTTTTTTGAGCCAAATTGGAACTTAATCTTTTTAAATTTGGTTCAAATTGAACCTTTTTGAATACAATTAAATCCTATAACTTTTTTTGAGTATAATTAAGTCCTATAGATTAAAAAAAATTAATTTTAATGGTTGATATATATATGGCTTTTGCTATATATAACCTAATTATAAAGTCTTAAAAATTTTTCTTTAATTTTAAAATTTTACAATCAAATGATGCACATTTCAAAAAAAATGACCAATTTTATTTGTTAATATAAATAGCAAATTGATAATTGACCCAAAATTTGATTTTAACAATTGAATAAAAAAATTTAATTTGATTCAACCATTATTTGAAATTAGATTTTAATGGTTTAAAATTTTATTTGATTCAAAAAATTTTTATTTAACCCTTAAAATCAAAATTTGGGTCAATTATCAATATGCTATTTATATTAAAGAATAAAATTGTTCATTTTTTGAAATGTATATCACTTAATTGTATAGTTTTTAAAATTCAAGAAAATTTTTTTAAAAAAATTATTGTTTGGGTTTGAAAATTTTTAAAACTTTGTAATTAGGTTATATATATATATATATATATTTAAAAATAAACTATCAATTTTATTTGTTAATTAACTATTAAAATTAATTTTTTTTAATCTATAGGACTTAAATGTACTAAAAAAAGGAGTTATAGGATTTAATTGTATTAAAAAATGTCCAATTTGAGCCAAATTTGAAAAGATTAAGTTCCAATTTGGGTCCAAAAAAACGATAGGGTCCAATGTGAAATTAGGGCAAAACGTTAGGGTGCAAATTGGACCTTTGGCCTATCTTTTTTAGCAAACTTGACCTTCTGTCTCCCTTGGTTAGGTGCAGGTGATAATCTAATCTGTCAAAAGAGTTTTATCATTCTTGTTTTGAATGTCAGATAAGATAAAATGAATAATGCCTTGCAGACTGTTTGCCATATCTCGAGTCATTTCATCCATGATGTTTTGGAAAATTTAGCTTCTTCATTCTTCATTTGGGAAATTGAACATATTTGTTATTATGCATGGTCAAACATAATAGCTTTTGAATTTTGTATGCCAACAGGGAGGATGATAAATGGTGGCTATTGCCGACAATACTTATGCTATTCAAGTCGATTCAAGCTCGTTTTGTAGATTGGCACATTGCTAATCTAGAAATGCAAGACTTTTCTTTGTTCTGTCCAGATCCAGATGCTTTTTGGGCCCATGAACCTAGTTCTTGATTCAAAGCCACATCAGAATGACTGCTTCGGTCCAGATGCGATGCCGTGTAAATTTGTACCCACTTTTGTAAAGCATTGATTATAGTTGTGTTGTTCTTCTCCTTTTGTAATTATGACTGCAGGATTTAGTGATAAGAGAGTTAGGTAGCAGGGTAGGATCAATGGTATTGTAAATTTTCCTCGACTGTCTGTAGAGATTACACTAGATTGAGGAATCATTTTTGTAATATAAACAATTTTGGTGTTGGTCTGCGATGAGTATGAGGACCTTGAAATTTCTCTTTTCATGTCTGATTCTTTACACAGGTTGGATGATTGTGTTTTAACTAACGTTATTCACATTCCGTGTTTATAACATGTTTTACCCTTCATGTACTTATTACTGTCAAACCCACCACTGTATAATCCTCGAGTACATGGATTTTTTTTAATCAGTTTGAAAATTTCATGATGTCACTGTATTGAAACTATATGTTAATCTGCAGTTTTTTTTTTTTTTTTTTTTTTGAAAAAAAAAAAAAAAACTGCAGAAAAGGAAGCGGCTGATTTCATCTTTTGTGTGGTTATGGAGATTGAAGTTTGTTTACCTATTTGGGGGTTAATATCCCTTTTGGTCACTTAACTTCTAACTGTTTTTTTAAAACGGTAATTTAACTTCAATTTGTAGAGTCATTCTACTGTGTAAATATTTGCACCGGTACAAATTAAACTATTAGCCATTAGATTAATTGTCATTTAATTGTAACCATTGATATATTTTACAGGTATTGATCCACCAAAATAATCAATGGTTGTAATTAAATAAAAACTAATCTAACGGTTGTAATTTCATTTGTACCGGTGCAAACATTTGCACTATAGCAAAAACCTCAATTTATTTAGATTTTGAACAAAAAACAATTTTCAATTCAGCCCAAAAAATTTATAGGATCCAATGTGTTTCTAGGAAAAAGGTAAGGGTCTAATTTGAATCTTTTCCCAACAACTCCCATTAAAAATAGGGGTGTGTAAGCCTTTCTAGTTGATCGAACCGATTGGTTTGAATTTTTAGTATTTTCGAATTTTTATTATCAAACTGAAATTTAGTTCTGTTTGATTTTGTATCTGAAAATTTTGGCTAACCGAATTAACTGAAATTATATATATAAATTATAATAATTTAATATAAAAATAATTAATATTTTAAAAATTTCGGTTCAATTTTTACCATAAACATTTTAATTTGGTTCGATTTTTAAATTGATTCGGTTCCGTTCTCAAAAACTTCAGTTTGCTTAATTTAGTTCGGTCAGAAAAACTTTCAAAACCAAATCAACTGAATGAACACCCTCACTCTTTTTATTGGGGCCGTTTTGGCTCTTGACCCGAACCGACTAAAAAACCCAAAACAATAGAGTTTAACGTTTAAATAAAACCCATCATCTGGAACCGCTTCTGCTCAGCCTCTTCTCGTCTCACCGTCCTCTGTCGTCGCCGTCCTGACGATGAAGCTCGTCAGGTAATACAGTTTTTGTGCATTATTATTGTTATTTTGTGAAACCTTTTGTAGTATTTGTACAGTTTAATGGAGATATGAAGGTGATGTAATTTGATTGGCTTTTAGGTTTTTGATGAAATTAAACAACGAAACTGTATCAATTGAGCTCAAAAATGGAACCATTATCCATGGCACTATCACAGGTTCATCCTTTTGTATACTCTTTATTATGCATCTTCGATTTGTGTTTTGTCTTAAAACCTTAGGGTTTATCTCTATGTGCATGCAGATTATGGTTTTAAGATTTGTGCATAGTTAGTCTATGATTTTTGTTTAGATTTGTGATTTTGTTGGATTTTGGGACATATTACTGTATCAGGCTTTTTGCGATTGCTTTTTGGCTGACAGGACTAGGTGAAATTCAAGTTATTATTATTTTTTTTTTTCTGATATAAATCCTGCGAAATTGAGTCAAATTTAGGATTATTTTGTTTCTTGCGAAATGCTATTTATTTTTTTAAGTTGAAAGAGTTGAATTCTAGCAACTGTATACGAGTGTTTCGAACATGAGAATTGGATAGATGGCATTGAATTCTTGGATTTTTAGGACTTTTGAAACACACTAATTATAAATGGCATTGCGTATTACTTTTTAAGGTGGCAGTAGAATATGGCTAAAGTGGTTTTAATTGTCCCAATGGGTTTTCATTTTTGTAGAAAGTTGGACATAAAAAATTTCTGAACTGCAAACATAGATAGCGTGTTGTATTATTTTTAACTGTATTCTTAGTATTAGGCTTTTAACTGGGTGGTTATTTGTTCATGGAGTTCACAATTTCCCAATCAGACTCCCCATGAACTTTATTTAACTGCTCACAACTTGTAGATTGTCTTGATTGAATAGATTAAATGAATGTAGATCAAATTCATGAATGTACCCAAATTCATGAGGGTACCCAAATTCATGAATACATTGTAACCCTCTGAATCTTTCATTGACTTTCCCCTGAATCTTTGATTGTCCCTAGTGATATGTCATGTTGTTGGCATATTTTGTTGAGACAATGAAGGCTTACAGAGTTTTTAATTTAGAATCATTTAATTTTCATTAAACTAGTATTTTCATATATTAAACCATAGTTCCCCAGCTTAAATTTGTAATTTAGAATCCTTTTTTTTTTTTTTTTTTTGCATTAAACTAGTGTTTTTTCATATAATAAAACTTAGTTCCCTAGCTTTCCTTGTTTTAACAATATTTTGTTGCTATCATCTTTTCAGCTTTTGTAGAATACCAAGAAAAACTTCAATCATATATGAATGTTTGCCTAACAGTTATTATACTGAAATATTACAGGTGTTGATGTCAGCATGAACACACACTTGAAGACTGTGAAATTGACACCAAAAGGGAAAAATCCAGTGGCTCTTGATCATCTAAGTGTGAGAGGCAACAACATCCGCTACTATATTCTTCCTGATAGCTTGAATTTGGAGACTTTACTTGTGGAGGAAACACCCAGGGTTAAGCCCAAGAAGGCAACTGCTGGTACTATAGACTTGATTGCCTTTTTTCTTCTTATCCGATTATTTAATATTTTACTATGTGTTTATTGGCACATGATTCTTATTTATCAATGATGGACACAGGGAAGCCCTTGGGACGTGGTCGGGGACGAGGGCGAGGACGTGGACGTGGCCGAGGTCGCTAATTACATACTTCTCGGTGTGTACGAGAATTTTCAGCATCAGTTAATGTACAGGTGGAGTACACTAAAAGAAAAAGAGGGAACCCTGAGCTTGAAGTATTCAATTAAATGTTTAATATCCTATTATCCTGAGTGTAGCTAATTTTGAGTGCTTTACATGCTTAATTTACCATATTGAGCATTTTGCATTGATAGCTGCTGCTGAAATTTCAATATTGCGTTGAGTTAAGACTTGTACTGATCTTCAGTTACTGAATTGTTACATGATGTCTACTAAATTATATATTGGAATAGAATAGACTCACCTTTTGTGTAATCATGTGAATTGTGGTAGATAGAGAGAAATTGCCTTGATTATTTTTCTTGAGGCAGCTGTGTCCTCGGGGAAGGGTAGGGCTTTCGGAAGATCAACAAAATGTCTCTGCATCTAATTTTGGACTTTGCTGCTTGGTCATGGACAAAACACAGTTACATATAAATGCTAGTATCTCTTGTGCTTATTTTTCTACATATTAAGTCCTTTTATAACGGCATGTGAGATACCAGCCCTGCTTATTACAGGTCTTGCAATGCTGTATACAGTTCTATTCCATCCATGACCAGCTAGAAATTGAGCTTGATTACGGATCTAAGTACAATAAGCCTTTACTGACTAGGTTTTAATTTCAAATTTTATTTTCATCCATAGTAATTGAATTGATCAATTCAAACTATGCAACTTTAATTATAATTCACTCAAAACAACTTTATCTTTTATTTCAATCGGTTCATATGTCCCAATTTCAGTTGATAACTGAATAATTATTTGGCAATATAATTGCTGACTTGGTTGTATAACATACCTTTCTTGGTTAATGCAATAAGGTTACTGATCATGGATGAAATTGATTACAAGTTTAGCTGGGAAATTAAATTGAGTTCATGCTGGTAGATAGAGACTAGTCTTGGTTAAGTTGAACTTCTTTTTTCCGTTTCTTAAAAAGAGTGGAATGTATAAATGCTTACATTGCTACTAAACAGAGTGAATTCTCTTCGATTTGCTTATTCTAAAAAATCAAAACCTCATATAATTTTTATTTTTTCATTAATTTTTTCAGTAAGGAAAATTTTCAGTTTGTTAATCAATTGGAGCAAAAGTTGGACTAGAACTAATCGTCCGAAAATGCTGGTTTATTAGAAAGAAACACATAGTTTCATTAATATAATCCCTTGCACATACATTCACAAATATATGAAACAAGGCTCATGCAGTATTTTTCAATCACAATAGAGCTAAGTCATATATAATATAATGCCTTCACTTCAGTTTATTTTGCTGCCAAATGCAGCAATCATCAAGCTATAATTCCTGTCACCCTGCACATCACAAAGAAGAAGTATTAAGCAGTAAACAAAACTCATAAGCACTAAAGAGAAAAAATGGGGAAAAAAAATGTTGATTTAGTGCATATATGATATATATACTTGCTGCAGTCGATAGATGGGTCAATAGGGACAGGAACTTTGACATGGCACAAATCAGGAATCTGCTTAGCTTTGTCAGCCTTAACACCTAAAGCAGGACCAGACTTCTTGAAACAGTCACAAAGCTCCCTTCGATTTTCTTTGGAGGAAGCCTCTTGGTTCACTTTCTGTACCCCCAAACAGCAAGGAGCAGTAGGAGATGTTTCAGCCCCAGTCAAGAATGGGAGGCATGGGTTCAATGCTGCTATAGCATCTGTGCATGAAATCCCATGCACACTTTTTGCATTGCTCATGATCAATAACAAAATCACTGCCCAAATACCCATCATCATCATCACTTTCTTCTCCATCCTTTCTTTTTCTTTTTCTCCTTCTCTAAACAAAATTCAATTTCTATGCTAGCTTTCTATGTTTTGAACTTTGTGTTTTGGTGCATATGTACATGGCTATGTTGCTCTATTTATAGGGCCATTTTGTGATAATAATAATAATAATAATAGACAGGACAAAAGTGCATTTTTGACCATAATATTCATAGTGAGGCTCCTATTAGCCCCTCATTTATTTTTGGCCTAATATAGCTGCAACTCCCTATGCTTGAAATCTATTTTCAGTTTGCCTCAACTTATGAAATTATCATTTAGCCTCGATAGCAGCAGATAGCAACGATAGCCTCTCTCTCTCTCTCTCTCTTTCTACTGTTGATAGTCCTCTTCATCTTCTTGTGTTCTTTTGGATCTGGGTGAATTTGGTCCTTCTTGGACCAAAATCACCCATATCCTGTCTTCTTCTTTTCATTGAGTATCTTTTCTTTTCTTTGTGTAGTGATTCGGTGTACTTAGATTATTTTCAGTTGTGATGTTAGTTGTTGTTGCTAGGTTTAGGAGCAGCTATGATGATAGTCCTCTCCAACCACTTCCGGCGTAAACTCAAGGAGCAGCTGGCTTAGTTGATCTGGAAGGAAGTTCAAGATCCAAACTTTAGCTTGCCACTCTCCACATACCACACACTCAGATTAGCTTCTTCCAGATCTCTTGTTTTGCTTTTGTTTGACTGGTCTCTACATCTTGAGGCAGCCATAAAATTCAGCTCTTCTCAGGGAGTAGTAGACAGCGGGCAAGCACAAGATCTGTTCGTTGGTCCTGTTGGAGAGCTCTTCCCAGGAAGAAGCAGCAAGCGGGCAAAGACACCAACACCATATCTGTTTGTTTATGCCTTTTGTTTCTATTTATGTGTTTTTTGTTCCCTGGGTTATTGAGTGTTAGTTTAGTTAATCTTTTTAGTTAATGTTTGTTTGTGTTTCAGTTGTTCGTTGTTTTTTTCTTTTGATGTTCTAGTTTTCTTCCATCCCTAGTCGCAGTGAATCTCGACTACATGTGGTTTCCTCCATAGAAACCCCTAAGATGATTGGGATATGTAGTATGAGGTCTTTGAGGCCTTCAGATAGTCTCTAGCTTCTAATGGAGGGCCAGTTTTGTGAGGAAGATGATTGTCTCTCTTTACAGCAGGTTCCTTGTCTGTTTATCCCTTATGAATGAAATATTGATACTGTTAAAAAAAAAAAAGAAATTATCATTTAGACACTTTAACTTTCTAAAAACAAGACATCTCAATACCTTTTTGTGCTATTTGACGTGTTAAATGTTTTTTTTTTTTTAAAGTTGAAATAAAACTATTTAAACACCTAACTTAATAAAAAATGTTTATAAGTGATGCTTTTCACAAGTTTATGTGTCAAAATAGTTAATTTATAAATTGAAAGAGTAAATTGGCAAAATATATCAAGTCTAAGGGGTTACACATGTGTTAAGTCTTTAAGCCGGTATATAAGATACAAACACAGATTAAACCGGCATATTATTATTTCTATTTTAATTTTCCCTTACTTTATTTGGGGTCTTTGATTAATGTTTAGAATGTAGGTAGAGGGAAAAACATATTAAGATAAGATTAAAGTGTGCACGTGCGATGTCAGTAAATGTGCACTGTGAACCCCCCACATATGTACTATGTTTGGTTTTGTAGGTGAAAAAACATGTGCTCCTCCTTTGCTTAATTTAATAATGTATGCAAATCTCTTCACTGTTCCCTATATTATATTTATCGGTTATATATATATCATTCTATCATATAAATGGTTGTATTTATATAACTGAAATTAAAATCGTTAAATTAAAATTTAATTAATTATAATAATTGATATATTTTACAGTATTGATACATTAAGATAATTAATTATTGTAATTAAATAAAAATTAATTTAACAGTTGTAATTCCATTTGCATAGATACAAACGTTTACCCCATAGAAAATATATATATATATATATATGCGTTAAAAATCTAACCATTAAATATATTTTATTCGAGATAAACAAAATCTCCCATAATCATACCGTAATTTGAGATATACTTTCCTTTTTTCTTTTTAAAACCCTCATTAATTAGTTCACTGCTTAGCCTAAGGCATTTCTGGGTCATTTGGTAACTGGAGTTGGGTCTATTCCTCAATCATAGTTCCTCTTCTCAGCCATTAGTTGAAGCATACATTTCATTCATTAATGTTATCATAATTAAGTAGATACAAAATAAACCCTTATAAGTATATAGATTGAGATTCTTTCGGATTTTAAATAAACATATATAGTATAGTTATATATATTTTGCATAATCTCAATTCTCTATAATTGGATATAATTAATGGTTGATATAATAATAGGGTGGAGATTTTTGCACTCCTTCTATTGATAATTGCACTCCATTAACAATTTAAATAACTTAATTACCTTTAATTTAAAATGATTATGTACCTTTCAAAACAATCAATATTAAGTTAAAAAAATAATTTAATTTATTCTTATGTAAAATTTTTTTAATAATTTCAATACAAATAATTTACTTTGATTTACTAGTTTTTATATTAATATCACTAAGGATAATTTATAATATGTTATTTTATTTTTTGTTCAACTTATATTGCTAAAAATCTATTAAAAAAATTTATATGTATTTGCTAATTTAATTATGTAATAAATATTTTTAATTTTTAATTGTTTAATAGTTTTAAGTGTTTATACATATGATATTTACATTTAAAAAAAAATTGATTGTGAATTTAACTTTGATTTTATTCACTAAAGTTTTTTTAATAAAATGATAGGATAATATTTAAAAAATTATATAATTATTTAAAAAATTAATATAAAATAAAATAATTAAAAATAATATGTTAAATGTATTATTATTTTTTTTTGAAAATTAATACATTAATCTTTATATTAGAGATAATAACCTCATTACCCTTCATTAAAAAAATTAGCAAATAAATATAACTATTTTCGATAAACTTTTAGCAATATAAATTAAACTCAAAATAAAATAACATAATAAATTAATGAAGTTATAAATAATTCTTAGTGATTATAATATAAAAATTATTAAATTAAAATAAATTATTTTTATCACATATGAATTATTAAAT